>PVLC010004897.1:0-80822 GCA_004027655.1 Graphiurus murinus | reverse complement strand
TTCCCACTTCTCCACACCCTCGCCAGCATTTGTTGTTGTTTGTGTTCTTGATAGTTGCCATTCTGATTGGAGTTAGGTGAAATCTCAAGGTAGTCTTGATTTGCATCTCTCTGACTGCTAATGATGTGGAACATTTCCTCATACATTTTTTGGCCATTTGTATTTCTTCTTTTGTGAAGTGTCTATTTAGATCCTTTTCCCATTTCTTGATTGTGTTATTTGTTTTCTTAGCTGTGAGTTTCTTGAGTTCTGTGTATATCCTAGATATGAGTCCTCTCAAACATAATATATATTTTTAATTGCACCTCACCAAAGTAAAATATTCTGCTCATAAGACTAGCCTTAAATTTAAAAAGATTCAAATCCTCAAAGTGTGTTTTCTGATAGCAACATAATTAAACCAGAAATCAATTAAAAAACCAATACTGAGAGTATTTATCAAATACTTGGAGATTTTAGAAAATGTTATGAAATTGCTGTGTTTAATCTTCACAGAGACATTCAAAAAACATGGCTTACAGCAAAAATAGTACCTAAAAGGAAATACATAGCATTAAATGTTTATATTTAAGAAATATTTAAAATCTATTACCTAAATCCTTCATTTTTAAGAAACAAAACGAGAAAAAGTGAATTAAATACCAAAGAAGCAGAGAAAAGAAATAATAAACAGGAAAATCATAATCAATTTAATAGAAATATTTCAATGAGAACAACATTGTACTTGAAGTTCTACCTAGTGTAGTAATGAAAGTTTGAAAAAAATGTTTACAGATTGAGAAGAAAAATTAAAATGGAGTAAAGGATATCTAATTCAGTATTAGTGGCTAGAACAATAAAAACTGTAAGGTTAAAAAATAGAAAAAATCAAAACCAAGTAATCAACTGTAAAATGGTGTCTTTTATCGAGAATGAAAACTACTTAACACATAGAAGCCATATATCTTGATATTTTAATCCCAAAACATCTTTTTAAAAGTGACAAGAAGACAATCTAATTATTTCAGATGGTTCCATATTTCAAAACTTGGAGGGAGAAAAATTTTGACCAATAAGATGAAGAGCAAACCCTCATTATTTGTACTGTGTGTGCAGGAAGAATACTATGTCATTGTCTATTTTATTTAAGTGATATTACTTTCTAAACTTTTTCATGGTCTTATCAATAAGGTTCTGTTCTGCTAGACAGTCTAACAATCATGAAGTCGATACCATAATTGAAGAAAATGGGCTTTAGGAAGATTAAAGTCATCACCCCCATTTCTGAGATTTAATGATACTGAATAATGTTCTGTATAAAGAAAATTCACAAAAGAGGATGTTACCAAGAGTCAACCCCAATATTTTGTGAATCTTTTACACAGGAACTGTTTTGAAAGATAGTTATTTAAGATTTTAATTCTGTTGAAACTCTTATATTCAGCTAACTTGCATTGTGCTGTTTCTTTTACACTGGAAACTGAAGTCACCAAAGCTTCAATCCTGTTTGCAAAAGACCAGTGCCCCTAGTACTAAAAACAGGGATATCAATAGTAAACAACAGCAACAACAACTACTACAACAGCCAAACCTCACTTTCATATCCCCAAATATTCTTCTTATATAAACTGAATTTTGAGAAAAGGGCTGTGACACATTGATTCAGAGTAAGACAAATAAAAGAATATGTGGCGGAAGTAAAAATATTTTCTACATAAAGAAGATTCAATTCACTTAACTGAAAATATCGATAAAGTAGAATTCTTCCAGACGTTAGTATCAAAGAATATTTATTAACAAAATCCATGAAAATCAACACCATTTAAATTTTCACAGCTGAATAGAATCATAAAGATATTGAAAGCGAAGAAATTGAAATAAATGTCTAATTCAGATATTAGGGAGAAAAATACAGAAGCATACTACATGTATTAGATGAGATTTTTCATGTTTGAGTGGCAGAGGATGGAATATTTCTTAATATTCTTTACTAAATCTAAAGTAATGGTGACAGTATATGTGAATTAAGAATACAATCTTTTGGAGTACCTTCCCTATGGAAGCAGTTTTAAGATATCTTTTCCCTAGTTGTAGACTAACCTTCTTAAAGTCAGAGCAAATGTGATCAGCTTGTGAAATGCCCTTGATAACTGTCAAACTATATAAGATAACAGATTTATTGGGTCAAAACTCATGATATCGTAAGATTCCATTTGCTGCAGAATCTTTTGTCTTTCCTGACAGAGCACTTTACACAATCAGTAAGAGAATCATGAGAATAAAGGGACACTTATAAATGATCTTCCTGATTTTTAGAAAATCTATGAGAACCTGAAAAATAACTAAGCTAAGAAGATTTGCAGGGCAATTGAATTAAACTTTATTGTAAAATGTATGAGCAGAGATACTTTTTATATTTATACACATGACATTATCATAATGTTATGTTTACTCTGCATATTTACATTGGTTGTGAGTTTAGACAATTTTTAATGATTATATTGTTTAAAACATTGTGCATATTCATATCATCCATATTCATTGAAAGAATATATTATTCACTCATTCAATTAAAATATATAGCTAATTCTGGCCTTTTACAAGCAATGCTGTACTGGAATTGTTATACATTTATTCGGATGCACATTTGAGAAATTTTATCCGGTGTATAGCTCGAGCACTGGAAATATTTAGTCATAAGATGTGTGTCTCCTATCACTGTACTACATTATGGTGAGAGACTACAATGCACCAATAAAAGTATATATATATGTATATATATATTTCATGTTTGAGTGGCAGAGGATGGAATATTTCTTAATATTCTTTACTAAATCTAAAGGAATGGTGACAGTATATGTGTACAATCTTTTGGAGTACTATATATATATATATATATATGTATATATATATACCTTTTCTTTCTATATATTATGTATAAATATATATAGAAGTAAATAAATAAATATATGTAAAGAAATTGCATAACAAAAGAGACCTCAGATAAAGGAGTAATGACTAAGGAAGTAATGGAGGGGAACAAGGGGAGGGAGGAGGGGACTGAGATATAATGAAGGTCACAGGTTAAATAATGCTGTGTACATATATAAAATTATCAATACCAATCTTAATGATATACACATGGAAGGGGAGGGGGGTGGAATATGGAGGGAAACATACCAAGTGCTGTGTTCATGGATGTTCCTATTATTCTATACCTCATTATGATGTGTAATTACAATGTTCCAATAAAAGTATATGAAAAACCGATGGATAATGCTATTTTACAAGGAAACAATAGAATTAAGTTTAGAACTGTCAGAATACATACATTCCAATTACTTCCTGTTATTGACCACACTTGATATTAAAATTTGCCAGTTTTGTTGTTATAGAAGAGTATGCGTTCCTTCATACTAATGTGCATTTTCCTGATTATTAGTGAGTACTAAATTTCAGCGATATTTCATTTATTAGTGTGGCTATTTAGTTAGCCTTTTTGGTGATGATGTAAATGTTGATCTTGGGGACGGAAGGTATTTGAGTTTAACTTCCTTTTTTGTCACCAACTAGCTATGTGACCTTCAAACAAATCATTAAAACCCTACTACAGTTTGCTCAACTTGAAAGTGTGAACTCAAGTAAGATAATTTTTAAAACTCAATACTCTCTTGAACTTTTCTGATTATTTATTTATTTATTTATTTATTTATTTATTTATTTATTTATTTATTTATGATACTGGGGATTGAATCCAGCGGCATTCTACCATTAAGCTACACCTCCAACCCTTTTTTATTTTGAAACAAAGTCTCTCTAAGTTGCTGAGGCTGACCTACCATCCTCCTGTCTCAGTATCCCAAGTACTGGGATTATAGGTATATGCCACATCATCCAGCTCTAGATATATTTTTAATTAAAAGAAATAACACAACTTTATTTCATCTAGGAAAACTCAGATTTATAACTACAATACACGAATGAACAGTTATTTGGTCCATGGAGATAAATCTGAACAGCAGTTTCATAAGATTTTGAAAAGTCTGAAAATCAAAATCCTGAGAACATCTTTCAACTTAACTAGAACTAGAACTTAAAAATGCAAGTTGTTTAATTTTTTTTAGAACATTCATTTACTGACCACTTGTCTCCATTGTTTTGCTCCTTGCTGACAAGTACAACGGTAAATTTTCTTTTCTTTTCTCCCTCTCCTTCAAATAAATGGTAGTGACAACAACAAATGTGGGTAAGTTTATATCTGATTTAGAGGATAGTAGTATATTAGATATATGCTTCTGACCCTATGTCTAAAAATTAAATAAATGTCATTGACAAGTAGTGGTATTTGACTGATGTGCTTATCAAGGTCATGGAGGATTATTGTGGGTGACACATGGGGCCCTAGTAGGAGTGATGTGACAAAACTGGGCCAATGATATTACAGCCCGGATATCAGGATATATGCCTTAACAGTGTTTGGACCTCTTTGGGGAGATTGTAAGAGATCATTTTTTTTTTCACTACATTCAAAACATAAAGTATCTAGCAATTGAAGTTGGAATGGTAGCAACAGATTTATGAATCCCGTTCACATTTCCTGCTCTTCAATAGAAAAATACGTGTGTGTGTGTCTGTGTGTGTGTGTGTGTGTGTGTACATATGTATATTTCTGAAAGTAATACTTGGTATTGAATTTAACACCTCTCTTTTTTTTCACATTTAAGACCAAAACTTTTGCTTGCCCTCTTCTTTGTGTAACTTTCTCTGTGTCTATTTATTTTTCAATTCTCCATCAACTAGGAAGAAAATGTATTCAGATACAGTCTGGCGATAACTTGACCATTATGATTTGCTATCATTCTTGACATTTTTATTTTTACATACTATTTGCGGTCATCAAACTTTGTACAACCATAGGTGTGACCTCATTTGTGTTAGATAGAATAATGGTTCCCAACCACCATGGATTATGTCTATACCCCAATCCTAAGAACCTGTGAGTATTTTGCCTTACATGGCAAAAGTGACTTTGCAGATACGATCAAGGTTAAATATTTTCAAGTGGACAGATTATCCTGTATTATTGCTTCCTACACAATCTCATCACACAATCCTTAAAAGCTGAGCCCTTTGCTGGCACTGGTCAGAAGGACATCAGAGAGAAATACTCTGCTGCCTGGAGAACTAAGGCAGTGAGCCACAGCAGAAGACTGCAGGCAACCTCTAGAAGCTCTAGAAGAAAGGGGCAGACTTTCCCTTAGATCTTTCAAAAAGGAATGCAGCCCTGCAAATGTCTTGACTTTATCCTGGTGATAGTCATGTCAGACTTCTAACCTACAGAGCTGAAAAATAATGAATTTTCATGTTTTAAGCCCTTAAGTTTGTGACAATTTTTACGGCAATAATAGAATACCAATAAAAGATGAGTTGGTCATTAGAACCATTTTATCCTTTCAGTATGCCATTGATGAAGTTAATCTCATGTTTTGCTTCTCATTTTCTCATTCACTCACTTTTCATTTGATCCTTTCTTAATGTCTTTGCATATCCATAATCACATTATGAGCAGGAGCTATGAAAATAAACAAGGCGTGTTACATTTTAAAATCTCTCACTTGAGCATGGGATTACTAAGAAAGTGATATGGTTAGTGCACACAAGTGCTTTTGGTGTTACAAGAACTCCACAAAAGTAACTGGTTTTAGGCAGAGGTGAGGTGATGAGAGAGGTTGCTATGGTAACACATGGAATGATTCCTGAAGAGTTCAAGGTTAATATAGTTAAGTCTTGAGGGTTGTAATCTCACTAGTAGATAAATCTGTTGTAATGGTTTTATCCGGGTGGTGGCCAGGGAAGGTAGGGTGTGGCTGGTGCCACTTGGGGATCATATATGGTTCATTTTCCCTTTGCTTGCTCTCTCTCTGCTTCCAGCCTCTATAATGTGAGGACGAAGCCTTGTCCCTCCCTCTCTCCACTTTTTGCCACCATGCCTGGAGATCTGTGGTCCCTGGCCTCACATGGACTGAACCCAAAAAATCTCCAAGGAAACTATGAGCAAATAAATCTTCCTTCTTCTAAGTTTTACTGTCATTTTTAAAAAAATTGCAGCAGTGAAAATCCTAAGACAGTGGTGTGAAGAAGAGTTGTAAGGAAGTTTCAACCTGTAAGCCAGGTTTCAACCTGGCTTCAGAGTTAAAGGTTCCACTGGACAGAAACATGAGAAACAAAAAGATCCAAGTCTAAGTGGAGAAGTAGAACGAGCAAAGCCAAGAGATGTAAAGCGCTGAGCCCATTACACTAAAGATCAAAATAGCTCCTTGGCTTCTTTCATGACACTAGTATGCGGTTTTCTTAATGGAATGAATGCTACACGGAGGGATATCATGTTCACTGCTGTCCACATTCTAGCACCTAGTACAAGGCTGAGTACATTGTTGGAATATAATAAACTTAAGTGATATGAGTGAGTACTTTTCTTCTTTTACCATGACTTGTATAATTATTTAAACATATGAACATTTTAGATGTGGCTTAATAGATGGGAAAAATAATAAAACTTGGAGGGTTCTGTGGAGTTCACCTGTGCCAAATACTGCTAATATCTTTCACAGAGAAAATAAGACTGAGAACATTAAAAGCTTATATGTGTAGCAGATATGAGACCACAATATGTTTTATCAACTCTACTGCCTTAGTATCTGACAACCTTAGTTCAATTCTTCTAAACACCAATTTTATCTTTTATAAATACATTATTGTCAATACAACTATTACATAATGTTATTTTTGAGTTCAATATGCTTGAAATTTTTCAGTGTCTGATTTTAGATGATCTGAAATTGAAAATTCACTCTGCAACCACTCCAACTTTCTTATAACTAGGAACAGATGTTCAGCAATATAAATTAATTAACTCCACTTTTTATTACACTGATTACAGCATTTTAAACCTTTTAATAGATAATTAATTTTTTCATATTCTTTATTTTATTGTAAAATGGATACTTGTCTAAATTTTACATTTTTTGACTACCCATTTTCACAGATTTTTTTTCTAAACACTTTTTTCCCCACTTAAACGTCAGAAAACATCAGATATTATTTTAAGTTTGAGAGTTTATTTCTTTTAGCTCATACGATATTTCAGCTTTTATTAACATCTGTGAAACCATATTGAGGATAAAGGCCAAATTATTCAAAAGTCACCTTTTCTGAAATTTTCACTTCAGTCAAGGAGTAAAATGACCAAGGTACATGATTTGAGAAAACCAGCAATAATATGCATTCACACCCCAGACCTTCTGTAAGGGACAAGAATTTTTTTCATTGATGGTGGTTTTCATTGAAGTTACCAGCTCAGAAGTTATCAAGGAGTTTTGGATACACTGAGTTAATGTGGCAATATATTTCTATGTGCAACATAATATACCTTAAGAAGAAAGAGGAAAAAAACTCATTTAGTCCTCTAATAAAGTGGTAGGTATGCATATGTTTCAGAAATATAAGAGCAAAAGCAAGAGAAATACGAATGTTTTGCACTCACAGCAAAAACACCATAAAGAAATAGTTCTCCTTCTGTATAGAAACTCAAAGTCCATGAATTTTCATTGTTTTAAGCCTTATTTATTTATTTATTTATTTATTATGGTACTAGGAATTGAACCTAGGGGCATTCTACCTCTGAGCTACACTCCCAGTCCTACTTTCTTTCTTTTTTTTTTTTTTTTTTTTTTTTGGAAAAAAGGGTTTCACTAAGTTGCAGATGACCTCACTAAATTGGTGAAGTTGGCCTTGAACCTGTGGTCCTACTGTCTCATTTCTCAAATACTGGAATTACAAGTGTGTGCCACCATGCTTGGCTCTAAAAGAACTAATTCCTCCTCCTCCTCCTCCTTCTCCTCCTTCTCCTCTTGATCCTTTCCCTCTTCCTCCTCCTTCTTTCTTCCTCCTTTCCTCCTCTTCTTCCTCCTCCTCCTCCTTTTTGTATCAAAAGTGCTGACATACACTAGTGATCTACATGGTAAATAGTTGAGAATTTTGTTGACTTAGAGTCAGACATTGAAGGATCAACTGCAAAATTTTATGAAAAAAAAAAAACCAAAAAACTAATATAAACAACAAACTTATGATGAGTTTTTTGAATATTGTCTAATTTGATAGTAGTGAAACAAATTCTTTCAAATGTTATTCAAATATACTTAGAATAACATTGAATCTATGTGACAGGATCCTGACTAGAGTGACTTAAACAAGTGTTGAGCCAAAATAAAGGTGGTTTAAATCATCTTCTGGGCTCGAACTATACGACTAGCACAAAGTGTCCTTTGTACGTAGTGAACCATAACTAGCTTAATGTGAGCTGGGCATGGTGGTGCATGCCTGTAATCCCAGCACCTGGGAGGCTAGGACAGGAGAATGGCAGGTTTGAGTGCATTCTCGTGGTTTAGTGAGACTCTCAAAATAAAAAAATAGAAAGGTCTGGATGTCCAGCGTGGAGGTAGAATACCCCCGAGTTTGATCCTCAGTTACAAAACAAGCAAGGAGCTTAAAAAACTAGCTTTATGTTTAAAACCATTGGAATCCAGTGTAAGAAAGTGAGCCCGAACCCGAGCTCGAATCAGAGCACGCACACACACGTATAAGTTAATAAAGAATTATATATGTAATATAACAAATATATATGTGGTGGGTAATCAGTAATCTTTTGTTCAGCTTATTTTCCAACTTTTTCTATTTCCCATGAGTAACATCATTATTTTAGAACATATGTTGATTTTATTTACTTGACTAAAAATACTGTATATATCCAAGGTTTGAAGCTCCATGTTATGTACTATGTAGATGTAAGTATTTATGTATTTATAAATGCAATAAAAGTAAATTCACAGTAATTTTGTAATACCTTTTCCAAAATGAAGAAATTGAAAAATCAATATGAAAAGTTATATGAATTTATATGGAGCATAATTAAAACTTAACATGAAGAATAAAGCTGTGACTTCTTTCATAGGATACACATGTAGATTCTATTTATTTAATGTATAATGAGATAATCACATCGAATCTCTAAACTTCCATTTTTTCTCTTTTAAAAATGCTGTTACTGCTGAATCTTTTTGCTTTTGTCTAGTATCAGCTGATTTTCCTGGATAATTACCTCAATTTTCAATTTTATAGTCTCAGATTAAAATTAATTTGGGGCAATTTACTTTTATTTCAAATGTATATTTCATACTTTTCATTAATATCAGTTAAATTTTTAGTAACGGTGGATTTTCTAAAATTTGTGTTTCTGTTTTTTATCTTTTGTGTATTAATTATTTTGCTAGAGTATGCTATAACTCAATATGATAAAAGCTTATTTTATATGTTTGAATCACTTATTTTTTCAATTTACCTTATATATGACTATGTGTATTAAGCATATGCGTATACACACAGAAAAATTAGTTCTTTGGGTCCTTAGTAGATTTTATTTCATTATTTTAGAACATGTAAATGACTATAACAGAGACTCAGGTGGCATAAAAAGAGTACAATGAAGGTATAATAGTTCTCAAGATTTGGTAAAATTTTCAAGTAACAAAAAGGAATGTTAACAGCAAGCTATAATACAGAAAATCTTTTTGGTAGTGGGAAAATTCTCATTTAAAGTAATTGATACCAATATATGATAATTTATTTTTCTTAGGTTTTTTATTTATTTTCATAATTTTATTGATGCATTGTAATTAGGCATTAATCATTTAAGAACAAGGCCTGGAGCCGGGCGTGGTGGTGCACGCTTGTAATCCCAGCATTTGGGAGGCTGAGACAGGAGGATCCGGGTTCGTGGCCAGCCTCAGCTACCTAGTGAGGCACTCCGCAACTTAGTGAGACCCTGTTTCAAAATAAAGAATAAAAAAACTAGGGCTGGGGGTATAGCTCAGAGGTAGAATACCCCTTGAGTTCAATCCCCAGCACCGCAAAAAAAAAAAAAAAAAAAAGAACAAGGCCTGGTATTCACTATGTTCCTTAGGCCAACTATGCTAAAATAAACTTATAAATGAATGAATGAATATATAAATAAGTAATCCTATTTAATCTCTGGATTAGAGAAAAGATGAGAAGACATGGTTTCATTGATACATCAAATGAAACAACTTAATGGTTTAATATCTGCAAGTTCTAAGCAGTATTCACTTGCTTTACAAAATCAGTGATTGAATATTATTTTTTTAAAAGACAGTGCCTTTAGCAAATGCTACAATGAGATAAACACGAAAATTGTATATGTTCCTGAACAGGAACATATACAATCTTCATGCATAGAACTCTGTTAGCGGGTCGAAGAAATACGCGTTGTCTGTCTTTGAGTTCCTGTTTCCTCGTAGGTGATGTGTACCCTTTTATTAGGTCTCCTTTTCTTTTTCTCCACAAAACATAAACTATTTAATTCTGATTTTTAAAGAGCAAAATAATTTACAATATTGAAACAGCTCATTCATCATAGAAAGCATTTGATTCTGTCACCTCAAGAGCTTGTTAAATCACTTCCAGCTGCTACAATCAAGGGCCAGGTACTTCTAAGGTCTGGCACTTTCTGAGCTCCATTATACCTTTAAGTATGATTCTTCAATCCAATTCCAGCCTTCATAATAATCAAGTGCCCACTCCACTTAACTTCAAGGCGACTAGGAACTTAGAATTCCCCATATGTGTCTGTATCTGATTTTCAATCAGACTCTTCATCCCAGCCCTGAAAGGGTCTGAATATCTATGAAGTAGTATAGTAACACTTTCACTTAAAGGAGTGTCAAGAGCAGCATCATTGAAATGAAACTTTGGCAGGGAAACTAAACTATAAAAGAGGTATTTCTCTGAGCCAACAAGGAAGTTAGTAAGTTAGTGACAGAACTAGGAGACATAATATTATTTTGTGATTGTACACACACAAATCTGTTGATTAAATAACTTATCATCAAGGTGGAATTCAATGTCATTTAAATTACAGGAAAAGATTGTTTTCAGAAGACAGCAGTGAGATCCTAAAGGCAGGACAGATTTGAATGAGTCCCACAGATCATTTAGGATACTGGACACTCCTCAGTCATTCAAGAGCTATACATCAAACTCAAAGCATATGAGAGACAGTTTTGTGATCATAAATGTATAGGACTCCTTAGAAAGTTTGCTTTAGCATTGAAGAGAATGGAGAGCCACATGAGGGTTTGAAAAGAGGAATGTGTGGTCTCTCCAGTTGCTAGGTTGACATGAGAATGAGTGATCAAAGGATCAACAATGAAAAAGATACTACTGAAGGTCTTTGTGACATCCAGATGCAGAATGATCAAGTTAAAATGAGGTCATCAGAGTGGGTCTAATCCAATCTGACAGTGTCCTAATATAAAGACACAGAGAAATGACACGAACACAGGAATGGCAGGTGAAGTTGAAGTTGGAAGTTAAGGTGATGCACCTGCAAACCCAGGAATGCCAAAGTTGCCAAAATACTGCCAGAAGCTCGGAGACAGGCATCAGGAAGATTCCCACACAGTGCTCAGAAAGCCCCTGCCTACATACCAGACAATTTAACATTTAGCTTTTAGTCTACAGAACTGTGAGAGGATAGATTCCTGTTGTTCATGATATTTAGTTTGAGGTACATTGTTAAAGTAGCCTTAGGAAACATAGACACAGACATGAAAGAGAAAGTAGAATATGCAAACCAGAGTTTGTAGGTGTGATGAGGTGCAACAAGCACGTGAGAGTTCTCGTCTAACTATTATTGTTGTTTAAAGCAAAAAAAGAAGCAAGTCATAAGTTAGGAGTAAAGACAGAGAGACCCGGATATGAAGGAGTCATCTGTGAGTGTAGAAGTGGGAATGGACGTGGAAAATGTAAGTGACAAGCAATTTAGGAGTTGATAGTTTGAATTTAAAGTGAGGTTTTAATTCTCATGTGGGAAGTATTGTGGCTCAACTTAGAGAAAAAGTGATAGTGGTTATTATGGTTGGGATTTAAAACTTCCTCCTAGACTTCATAGAGACAAGGCAGCCACGTTGGAGGCGGGACTTGGTTGCAGAGAAGAGGTCCCTGGGGATGTCGCCTTGGGATTCTATGTGGTCTCTCCTGCCTTTCATCTTTCTCTTTCTTCTGGCTTCTGTGATCTGAGAGCAGAGCCTCTCTCTCTCTCTCTCTCTCTCTCTCTCTCTCTCTCTCTCTCTCTCTCTCTCTCTCTCTCTCTCTCTGCCTCCTATCACCATGCCCTGAGTCCCATAGATTTTATCTGGCTAACATGAGCTGAATCCTTGAAATGTCCATAACTGTGAGCAAATAAATCTTCCTTCCTCTGTTTTGCAGGTATTTTGGATTACAGCAGTAAGAATGCTGACTAAAAGACTGATGAAAGGGTATATTTACAGATATATAAATAATCTATATTTTTAATAATTCGTGTTATCATGATTGGAAATGATGAGTGCATGGGAATGGAGGGTAAAGAAAGCTAACTGGATTTCTAATGCAATAAACCTAGCCAATGAAGGTGGCAAATATATAAAAAACAGTCTTACCATTTTTAAAAAATTTTTAACTTTATTGCTTATACTAGTCAGTTGCTCTAAATATCCAAATATGTTGTTGGATCAAATTTTATCCATGGCCAAATGATCAGGTGTCTAAAATAATTTGTTAGAAAAAAATACAATTTATATCTGCCACTTCTTGAATTATGTAAACACAATTACAAACATCAATTACTTATTTACTTTTTTTTTTTTTTTTTTGCAGTACTAGGGATTGAACTCAGGGGCGTTCTACCTCCGAGCTATACCCCCAGCCCTATTTTTTATTCTTTATTTTGAAACCAAGTCTCACTCAGTTGCGGAGTGCCTCACTAGTTAGCTGAGGCTGGCCGTGAACCCAGATCCTCAGGTCTCAGCCTCCCGAATGCTGGGATTACAAGCGTGCGCCACCGCGCCCGGCTTATTTACTTATATTTAAAGTACTAGCTACCTATAATTGCTAATAGCAGTTTCATCAACATTCTTTGGTAGAAATTTCCCCATCAAGGTATTAGTTTGCTTCAGACAGTTTTTGTAACTGATGGTTCATAAGAACTGACAATGTTTTTAGCCAAAACATTTAATCCTGGAACTTTGTGAAAATTCAGAAAGTCACAGACACAATTTATATGTATGTGGGAGTATATGTGACTGATGGCCCAGCTGTCAGTTAAAACAGTGAGATTATACTTTCTTACCAATGATAAATTCTCTATATTAATAAGATAGATTTCTATGTAGCTAAGAATTAATTAGGCCTTGCTGTTTTATCTCTGGTCACTGAACACAAAGGAGAAGCACTGTTTTTGTTTACTTGACACCTTTATATATTATTTTCTATGTATGTCAAAGAAATAGTTCTTCTTTTTTATTCCCAGTTTCATCTTCATGAATTCCATCTTATATTTTAAAACACAACAAAAGCAGTTCTTATTAAAGTCATTGTTTAATCATTTATCTCAGATATCTTTATTAAATCTCTACTGTAAGTTAAGTTACTATAAGGAAATGAGCTTTCCCCTGAGAAGGAAGAAAAGCTATTGAAGTAGTTACAGTAAAAGAATGAACCACATAGCTAATGCCGCATGAAAAATCTTCTTAAAACTTAGTGTTTTAAAATAATGACTTTATTTATCTCCAGACTCTACAGGTCAACAAACTAGGTTAAGTGGGCTTTTTACCTTTTCGGTCTTGGCTTGGATGCCTTGTGCATCCACAGTAAGCTGAAGAAGGGCTTTGTCAATCATATCTGTGCCCTCTCACTGTCTGAGACCTCTGCTGGGTAACTGACTTTATCCAGCTGTTCTCCCAAACCTTTATCATTGAGCAGAATGGCCCATGGCAGAGGCTGAGAGCTTAAGAGAAGTAGCAGAAAAACACAAGGGCTATTGAGACATGGGTTTAGAGCTGGAACATTATCACTTCTATGTCTATTGGCCAGGGCAAGTCACAGAGCCAACTGAGATGTAAATAGTTGGGATATAATCCAGGCATGGTGGTGCATGCCTGTAATTCCAGTATTTGGGTGGCTGAAACAGGAGGATCACAGATTTGAGGCAAGCCTCACCAAGTTAGCAAGGCTCTCAGTGACTACTAGTGACATATTGTTTCAAAATTTAAAATATGAATAAAGAAAATAGGGCTGGGAGTGTAACTTAAATATAGAACATGGCTAGTTTCAATTCCTAGTACAAAAAAAAATGAGTGGGAATATATACTCCTCCTTCAATAGAATAAATATGATATCACACACTAAAATGTCCTCATATAGGAAAGAAAAACAGGACCATTTTGTAAGCAATATGTCAAAGGAGGTAACATAATACTCAAGTAACATGCTTTGTGACCAAGGCAGATTAAAAGAGAATAAGATCTTAACTATTATCTCAGATTCACTATATTTAAGGACCTCATATTTCTTTTGCATATTTTGTAGTGGGTTTTGTGGTTGTAGTTTAATTAAAAGTAAATGTATATTTATTTATTTATTTTAATTGTATTTTTATTTATTTATTTATTTTTGTGTGATACTGGGGATTGAGCCCAGGGGCATTCAACCTTTGAGCTTCACTCACAACCCTATTTTTTTTTTTTCTGTATTTTGATGAGACTCTCACTACTTGCTGAGGCTGTCCTTGAACCTGTGATCTTCCTGTCTCAGCCTCCTACGTACTGAGATTAGAAGTGTGCATCACCATGCCTGGCATAAATGCCTATTTAAAACATAGTAGTGAAATGAATCTGAATTGATTGATTGATATACTTGGAATGCAAGGATAGTTTAATATATGGAAATCAATCAATAAAATATGAAACATCAAAATAATGAAATATGAAATATAAAAAGTTATAATGTCAACTGGTAAAAGAAAAGCATTTGGTAATTTAATGCTATTTTAAGATTCAAAAATAGGAATTTAGAAGAAATTGCCTTGACATAATAAAGAGGTAATTTCTGAAAAAGCCGCAGTGAAGATCATGAATTGTGAAAGACTGAAAGCTTTTCCTCTAAAATTAGGACCAAGACAACAGTGCCTGATTTTGCCACATCAGTTCTACTTAATATTGGAGTCTTAGTCATAGGAATCAGTTGATCAAACAAACAAACAAACAATAAATATATAAATAAATATGACATTCAAATTGGAAAGGAAGAAGTAAATAAGTCTCTGTTAACAGTTGACATGATCTTATATGTAGAAAACCCTGAAGGCTGCACACACACACACACACACACGACACTCACATGTCCACACACATAAACACACACCCTTTTTTGAGAGTATAACTTGTGGGAATCAGAGGAGACAGAAAGGACCCTCTCCTCAAATATTGGGAATATGTCCTGCAATCACCCATTGCTGCTACCGATCAGAGAGATACAAAGAGAAAGCCATTCATGGTTGTTATACTTCTCCCTGTTGTTACCATACCCTTCTACTCAAGCATTAGTGACCCCAGAAAGATTTAAAGGGATATTACTTTCTCTTTTCCTTTGGCGTTCTTTCTGTTCTCCTTTGGGAGCTAGATATTAAAGACCAGGATATTAAAAAGCAATGACATATATAGGGAACATAAAAAAGTTGCTGAATATACTCAGAAAAATATGCAGGCCGAAGACAACTAAGAACTTAAGTTTAGATCTCAGGCTTATCCTCAGTGCATAGACATTCTACAACAACTACAAGAATAATAATAAAAATTAAAAAAAAAAACAGAAAACCTTAGGAAGGGAGGTGAATCTGGCCGCAAAATTATCACATTGTTTTATTCAAATGTTCAGATTTCAACTAATAAATCACAAATAATATGAAGAAACAGGAAATGTATGACCTATTCAAAGAGAATTAATAGGTTAATAGAAACTGTTCCTGAAAAAAGAAGATGGAAGATTTATTAGGTGAAGTCTTTAAAAGAGCTGCCTTAAGGATACTCAAAGAACTCTAGAGAGTTCTGCACTAAAGAGTTTTGCACTAAATCAAACAATGTAAGAAGAAAATAGAGATGAAAATCTTTAAAAAAAAAAGCCAAAAATTACATACTGGAAGCTGAAAAGTACAATAATTGAAGTGAAAAATTTACCAGAGGAACTCAAAGGCAGTTTTAAAGAGGTACCAGAAAGTATCAGGAAACTCAAAAATTGGACAATGAAAATTATCAAGTCTGAGATACAACAACAAGAAACAAAAAAAAGGTTAAAGAAAAGCAAACAGATTTGAAGACAACCACAGGACATCATGAAGCAGAACAACATACCCACTGGGGTGGTTCCAGAAAGAAAAGAGAAAGAGTCAAAGAAAAGATTTGACGAAATAGCTGAAAATTTCCAAAATTTGATGGAAGATATGAATATGAACATACAAGAGGCTTAAGGAGCCCCAGATAAGGGAAATCCCAAGAAACCCACATTGAGACATATAATCAGACTTCCAAAAGTCAGTGACCCAAGATGATCTTGAAGACAGCAAGAAATCAGCAATTCATAACATCCAAACAATCGTGGATTATTTTGTTATAAATTGTTAGCTTATTTTTTTTAAAGATGCATTATAATTGTGCATGATAGTGAGATTCATGGATTCCTGATGATACATTCATACATGTGCATAACATCATTTGGCAATTTGGCATCTTTTCTTTCCCATCTATCCCCTTTCCTGCCCCCCTCCAGCCCCCGGACACCTTCCACAGTTCTATTGGTCTATCTCCTAATTTTCATGATGTTCCTTTCCCTTTTTGTTTTGTTTCTTCTAGTTTCTACATTTTAGGAAAAAAAAAAAAACATGCAGCCCTAATTTTCTGAGTCTGGAATGTCTCACTTAGCATGATGTTCTTCAGTTCCATGCATTTCCTTTCAAATGACATAATTTTGTTCTCTATGGCAGAACAAAACTCTATTGTGTGTGTGTATTCAATAGAATATATATACACACACACATCCATATTACATTTTTTATTCATTCATTTGTTGTTGGGCACCGAGATTGGTTCCATAATTTGGCTATTGTGAATTGTGCTGCTATAAAAATGGGTATGATGCATGTATCACATAGTATTCTAATTCTTTTGGAATGATACCAAGGAGTAGTATGGCTGGGTCATATAGTGGTTTGTTCTACTTATAGTCTCTTTAGAAACTTCCATACTGATCCATATTTTTGATAGAGTTGTGCTAATTTACAATCCCACCAACTGTTCTTTTTTTTCCACACATTCTCATCAGGCTTTGTTATTATTTATATCCTTGGTGATTGGCATTTTTAGTGAATGAAATGAGATCTCAGTGTAGTTTTGATTTGCATTTCCCTTATTGCTAAGGATGTTGAACATTTCTTTTCATATATTTCTCAGTCAGATGTATTTCTTCTTTTGAGAAATGTCTTTTTAGTTCATTTGCCCATTTATTGACTGGTTTATTTGTGTTTTTTTTTCAGTGTTAAAGTTTTTTATTTTGTCTTTTTTTTTACTTAATTGTATATTCTAGATATTAATTCTCCATCAAAAGAGTAGTTGGTGGTTGGGTGTGGTGGCACACACCTGTAATCTCAGTACTTGGTGTCTAAGACAGGAGAATCACAAGTTCGAGGCCAGCCTCAGCAAGTAGTGAAACTCTCAGCCACCTAGCAAGACTCTGTTTCAAAGTAAAAATAAAATAGCACTGGGGGTATTGCTAGGAGGTAGAATGCCCCGGGTTCAGTCTCTAGTAACACAAAACACACATACACACACACACACACACACACACACACACACACACACACACACGAGTAGCCACCACACACATGAGTACCTGGCAAGGGTTTTCTTCCATTATGTAGGCTCTCTCTTCATGTTTTTTCTTTGCTTTCTTTTGTCTCTCTCTCTCTCTCTCTCTCTCTCTCTCTCTCTCTCTCTCTCTCTCTTTCTCTCTCGTACTGGAGATTAAACTCAGGGGCTTTCTATACCCCCAGCCCTTTTTATTTTCCATTTTGAAACATGATCTCATTAAGTCACTGAGGATGTCACTAAGTTGCTGAGGCTGACCTTGAACTTGCGATCCTCCCATCAAGTACTGGGATTACAGGCCTGTGCCACCATACCCAGCTCTCTTCATGTTCTTGATTGTTTCCTTTGATTGGCTGATTTTTCTTCAGAAACTTTTCAGGATAGAAAGAGGGAGACCAAAATATTCAAAGCACTTCGTTGATAAAAATATACACTTTCTTTTTCATTTATTAAATGGCAAATTCTTGGCCTAAAACTTTGTGGTAAACATTAGTTTTAAGTCAAATAGGAAGTCTTCCAGAGTGAAGAAAATCAACTGAGAATCTGATATCTTATCAAAAGTGTCCTTTAAAAGGGAGGGAGAAGCCAGGTGGTGATTGGTCAGGTGGTGGTGGCACCACTGTAAACCCGGGACTTGGGAGGCTGAGACAAGAGGATCACGGGTTCAAGGCTGGCCTTGGCAACTTGCTGAGACAGCAACTTGGGGAAATGCTGTCTCAAAATAAAATTGAAAAAGGGCTGGGAGCATAGCCCAGAGGTAGGATGCTTCTGGGTTCAATCCTCAGCACCAAAAACAAAGCAAAACAAAAGGCAGGGGGATAAATTAATACATTCTGAATAAACAAAAAGTAGGGGAGTTTGCTACCACTACAAAGGCTAAGGGAGTCTTGCGGGGTGAAATGAAAGGAGAGTAGACAGTGACTTGAAGAAATGAAGATTTCAGTCAAGACATGGAGGTCAGGGGTTCCAAATGAGCTGTGTCAGTTTGCACTCAAGGTATCAGGTCCATGGTCCCTCCAGGAGGGCTCAACATTGCTTCTGGTGGCTGCCATCTTAAGTCAGCTTTGGGCTCCATCCTTCAGTCTCTGCCTCCATGATCTCCCCAATTTCAAGACCCTTAACCTTTATCACAGCCATAAAGATTGTTTTCCTGTAGAAAGTGCAGGGATTGGGAGCTGCATATCTCTGGGGATATATTTCCAATTCACTATCGGTATTTAACCCACCTATACTTAGTGTTTTTGAGTGGATGCTCCTTCCTTCTCCTGTGGTTGTCCAAAATGAGATTTGATTGTTTACTCTCTGCCAGGAATGTTGTGGCTTATTAAATTCTACAAAATAAGTGGAGTTTCTTCAAGATTTTAATCATGGTTTTGGATTCAGACTGCGTGTACTCAAAAATTGGCTCATTTATACACTAAGCACGCAAACCTGGGAAATGTGTTTAAGCTCAGAGCGTCACGACTCTATCATTTACAAATGGAAATGATTATTTCTTAAATTAGATGAAGGAATTAAAATACCTCATGCATATGACGTTCATGGGATAGCATATAACACATTAGTAAAGGATAGAAATTGTTATTATTACATTAAATTTTAAAAGAAGACACATTGAGTCAATAAGGTATTTATAGTCATTTCTCTTCAGTCAACATAATCAATTGTTTTTCTTCTCCTATGACTATAGTCTGAATTAGATAAAGACAAAGAGTTTTTAAGACTCTAGAAAATTTCTCTGGGAGACTTCCTATTTGACTTAAAATTCTTACAACTAACCTTTATCATAAAGTTTAATTTGTCATTTAATAAGATAAAAGGAAAAGCATAAGCCGAGCGTGGTGGCGCACGCTTGTAATCCCAGCATTTGGGAGGCTGAGACCGGAGGATCTGGGTTCGAGGCCAGCCTCAGCTGCTTAGTGAGGCCCTCCGCAACTTACTGAGACCCTGTTTCAAGATAAAGGATAAAAAATAGGGCTGGGGGTGTAGCTCAGAGGTAGAATGCCCCTGGGTTCAATCCCTAGTACTGCCAAAAAAAAAAAAAAAAAAAGGAAAAGCATATCTTTTTTATCAGACCTATATGTTTTCTGTGATTTTTTTAAAGTTTGGGAAATTTTAATTTTTAAAAGTTCCATAAAGTTTATGATTAATAGCTTTGATTGCTCAAAGCACTAGTGTCCAAATATTTACTGTATGCCACCAATATTTAAAAGAAATAACTTTCAAAGATTTATAGGTCTTATTTACTTCAACTTTCTGTTTGCATTCTATATACCATTTGATTTCTATTAGCTTTTTAGATAATATTATTTTATTTCATATGTAAAGAGTCATCTGTGCTGTCCAATGGTACCTGTGTGTTGATAGAAAGATTCTCTCTTGGCACTGCCTCAGCCAGGAGCCACTTGTAGAAATTCATTGTTGAGACCAGAATTAAAACTTGGATCTGTTGATGTTGCATTCTGTTTTTTTTCATATATTCAATTTCTTTAGGTCAGCATCAACAAAATGAATGGTTATGTAAAGCAGAGTTTAATTCTTATTCTTCACATATACTTAAAATCTAATTTTCATATAACTTGCACTTCCTGCAGATTTCTTCAGGAGACACTTGATAACTTGATGTGAAAACATAGAAATATTTTGCTGTATATATGAAATATAATAAAACATACATGATATATATACACTAAATATATAAGTGATGTATCCAACAAATAAGCAAATTTCAGAAAGTCCTTCATAAGTCAGAGATTCAGTATGATTTTAAATGGCAATTTTAAAGCCTCATGCAATGCAAATGTATTCATAATTAAAAACAAAGAAAGGAACAAATCTTCATGTTTCTAAAGTGATATTTTGATTTTTGTTAAATAGGTAAAGTATCATTTTTCTTTCATCTCTATTTGGGTGGGTACCCTATCCAACGCAGAATGTTGATTTCTTTCTTTTTGGAACCATTTCTTTACTTTAATCACCTTGCAAAGGTGAATTACAAAGTGAACGCACCTCAAACTTCAGAAGCACAGACTTCGCAACTGACAAGCTTGGCTTCTTTTCCTGAGGAGGCCAAAAGATGGCGCTGCTGTGTAGCTGACGTCTCCTCTCTCCGTCATCAATCGCCTCCCACAGTTTAATTCAACTGCTAAAATGGCCGAGATGCATCTGTCAAAAGAAAAAGTAACAGAGGTCTGAGATGCAGCGATTCCAGTTGGTGACCACAGTTATGAAAACTGTCAGCTGTCCAGTGGCTGAGGATCTGTAGTTTCTTTTTGCGTTATGTGTAGATATTTCTGAGAATTCATGTTAAACACTCCTTATAAAGAAGTTACAGGTTGAAGGAACAGAGAAAGATAGATGATAGATAGATAGATAGATAGATAGATAGATAGATAGATAGATAGATAGATAGATAGATGATAGATAGATAGACAGATAGATGATAGATAGAAACATAGGGAGAGAGAGAGAAAGAGAGAGAGAGAGAGAAAGGACGTTTAAGGAAATCAGTTTTCTTATGAGGCTGATAAAATAGGTCAAGTATTAGTACACCCATTTTACTAATTTAGTAGTAATTTTATAAGGTCAGAATATGCAAAATGTATTATTGCCTCAAAACTATGAAATTATCATTACCATTGTCTTTATTTTATTTATTTATTTTTTTTTCGGTACTGGGGGTTGAACTCAGGGGCGTTCTACCTCCGAGCTATGCCCCTAGCCCTATTTTTTATTCTTTATTTTGAAACAGGGTCTCACTAAGTTGCGGAGTGCCTCACTAGGTAGCTGAGGCTGGCCGTGAACCCGGATCCTCCAGTCTCAGCCTCCCAAATGCTGGGATTACAAGTGTGCGCCACCACGCCAGGCTACCATTGTCTTTAAAGCATGATGCTTCTTATTGTTGTAACTATATTGCACTGATTTATTTTTATTCTTATCACATCTAATAATGTACATACATTCAAAAGTGAAAAAAGTTCTATTAGGCTTATAATAGGAAATAATAAAAAAAAAATCCTCACACCTTCATAATCCCAAATCTCTACTCTTTAGAGGATTCTCTTTAAAAACATTTTACATCTGTATTTTTATTTCACCCTGTATCTGTGAATAACATGATTATTTCATTTTTATTTTTCATTTTTAGATCTATCTATTGATTTCCTAATGCAGTAGGTTTTTATATTTGCCCTTCTTTAGGCATGGATCCTCTCTTTTTTCCTCCTGTAGTTATATTACAGTTTTTCTTTAAAATAATAATCATTATTTATATTATGATTATGTGAACAATATTCACAGCTGAACCATAAAGTGTACTATAATTAAATTTAATTTTTGCACAAATGTTTTCTAGAAGATTATAGTCTACTGTGGTTTTTGTGGTTCTTGTTCTTGATTTTTTGGTCCTGGGGTTTGAATCCTGGGACATTCTACCTCTAAGCTACATCTCCAGAACTTATCATTTTTTACTTTTACTTTTTATTTTTTGAGGTACTGGGGACTGAACTCAGGGGTAATCTACCCCCGAGATCCACCCCAGCCCTATTTTATTCTTTGTTTTGAAACAGGGTCTCACCAAGTTGCTGAAGTTAGCCTCAAACCCAACACCCTTATGTCACCTCCTCCCAACAATTCAGTAGAGAATGAAGGCTTGTACCACTGTGTCTGGCTTTTTTTTTTTTTTTTAATATTGAGTATCTATTACTATAGGTAGTTTATAATTTATCTTCAAACCCTACTGAATTATTAAATTTCTCTCAAGCACTTTTAAGCCCCAAATTCCTTTGATCAACTAGTTTTTTAGGAGCCCTTATTCCTGGAAGTCTCCATGCTTTCTTGATACCTAGGAATACTGCATGGCTTCCTTCTTGATCATTTCCTTTGCCACCTTTCACCCTTATTCAGGGTTGATTCTTTCGAGGACCTTTTTTCCCCTATCTTGTTCAGTTGCTCAGCTTCCTATGAAAAGCTCACATAAGATAAACTATTTGAAGTGATCATGTGTCTCAAAATGCCTTATTTTATCCTGATATTGAGAAAAGAGTATCCTTATTGAGAAATCAATACTCTTCTAATTTATAATGCTTTCTAGGTTAACATTTTATTCTATGGAATTTAAAAAATATTTCTCTTCATTCATGGTATTTTGAAACTTCACAATGATGGAATATTATGTATGTCTTCATTTATTAATAATTTTATGTGTCTCTTCAAATCCTTTAAAAGTATACATTCATTTTCTACTCCCCAGTCTCAGATGCACCTGGCATTTTTTAGTTCAGAATTTCTTCATTTCATATTCTCTCAAGATTAAACCATCATTTTCCTACTGTGATTATGACAAGATAGTCACTCTAACATGTGGTGTGGGGGGATGTATCTTGTCTTTAAATTGTTACTTGTACATACTTTCTTTTTAAATTTTAATTTATTTTTAACAAAGGCTTAATTGACATACGATAAGCTGCATCTATTTAAAGCATACAATTTTATAAGCTTTGACTACTTAAACGATTGGTTCAACTATAACCACAATAAAGATAATGAATCTATTCATCATCCTAAAGTTTCTTTATGTCCCTTTATAATTCCACCTGCTGGTCCCTTTTCACCTTCTCAAAGGAATCAACAGTCTACTTCTGAAACTAAGATTACTTTGCATTTGATCAAACTGGCATTTGATCAAAATGGCATCGTACCGTAGTTTCTCTTCTGTTGACACACCAGCCCAACAGTGCTTCTAAACACTGTGTAACTTCTGGAATTTCAGTTGTCATTCTGCTTCAACCACTTATCAAAGCAGCTCTATTTCAGATTATAGCTCTACTTGGAAAAATTCCACCTGTAAGCCTCCAGATATTAAAATCAAAGTTTCAATTGTGATCTTTTTGGCTTGCATGAAAGGATACTATAAAGTCAATAGTTATGATAGATTGATCATTTTAATATTTAGTTGAAAAAATATAAATATAAAATAGACTAGGAGAACTGTCAGCTTTGGTGAATCTATCTTGAATGGACAAAGAAATTTTATTCAGAATTGATTTTTAATTCAACTGATTTTTTTTTCTCCTAGAGATTCTGATGCTGGGTTTATTATAACTACATAAGCTTAAAACAGCCAGATTCCAAGTACCAGTTTTAACACCCAAACCAAATATATACAGACCAAATAACTGAGAAGATTGCCACTAAAATTTCAAGTGCAAAAATGATCCTTGAATAGAAGGGGATTTAGGAAACATTTGCTAGTTTTATATGAAAAAAAAAAGAGAAATTCTCTAGAGAACACTTCAAATCAACTCTACATCTCTGGAAAATCTGTAGCCCTGAAATTCTGTGAGTCTACAAACCAACTTTAGGTCAATAAAAATTAGATCTGAAGAAGGAGGCATGCCAATCCCTAAAGGCTCAAGAGAGCTTGCTTTATTCAATGCTCTTTTTCTTTCAAAATGGTTAATACCAGTGGCTTATTTTGTTTTATTTTAATTGACAAATTTTAGTTGTATGTATTTATGGGCTACCATGTGACCTTTGGATAGCTATATATGTTATGGAATGATTAAATCAGACCACTTAGTATTTATCAAGTATAAATACTATCAACTTGTCAAGTATTTATCCTGTCTGGGAAATGAACCCAAGAGCATTTTACCTCCAAGGTACACCCACGGCCCTATTTTTTATTCTTTATTTTGATATAGGGTCTCACTAAGTTGCAGAGGGTCTCACTAGGTAGCTGACTGGCTATGAACCTGTGATCCTCCTGTCTTAGCCTCCCAAATGCTGGGACTACAAGCATTCGCCACCACAGCTTCTTCTGGCACTTCTAAACTATAGAATGCATAGTTATTAGCTGTATTCATCATGCTGAGAAGTAGAACACCAATAACATGGGAACTTTACTTATTTCCAACTCCTCCCTTTCTCTGTCCAACCTCCCTGTTTTCTCTCACCGAGCCCAGGTAATCACTATTCTACTCTATGTTTTTGAGTTCACCTTTTTTTAAATTATATACATAAGCAATATCATGATACACATCTCTCTATGCCTGCCTCATTTCCCTTAAATGTCCTCTAGGCTTATCCACGCTGTCATAAATGATAGTATTTCATTCTTGTTGATAGCTGAGTAGTATTCCATTGTGCATATGTACACATATAGTTCATATAGGTCCAGGAATGAATGCATTGGATGACAGAGACTTTTACTTAATCACACACAAGAGGAATATCCATCAGGTCCACAGAGAACTGGACTTGGAGAATGATTTCATCTGTCATCTAACCTCCATAAGTGACTATATTATTAATTAAATCATGGTGGTGTTTGAGTTTGGTGGAAATTTGTGTTACTTCAAAGTGACTATTTAATAGCCTCTAGAAGGTTCTATACATTTCTCTTTCAGCAGTATACAAACAGTCATGGATATAGCCACTTACCCTTTGGTTAAAGGCTTGGAAGAAGACTCAAAATAAAATAGACAATTGAAGCTCCATAGCACAGTGTTTCCCAATGTGAATTAGCCTTACCTTATAAGTTAGGAGTTCCAGAAGCATGGGCAGACGCAGTTCTGGAACTTGGTGAAAACCCCAGATTTTTTTTAACCTGTAGATTAATAAATGCTCACCCACCTCTTTCATACATAGAGATTTCACAATCAGTTAATTATGACATCATATCCTGTGGTTAAAACACTTTGAATGATGCATTGGATCTCCAACCTGTAATGGTAATTGTGACCATCTTGTCTCTGGCCATTGTTAAACAACACCACCTAACTTGGTGTCTTTTACACTGAATCTGGGGAATCCAATTAAATGGCAAATGGACATCTTTGGCTTATAGTGGAAAGCCACAAAAGAGCTTTCCCCTAAATGTCATTACTCTGCTATAAATATTTTTCTTAATGTCTTGGTGGATGGAATATCTTTGGACTCTTCCAGGTGTGAAAGTTTAAACGATGGCAACAGAAATTGCATACAGTAGATCAACTCCAAGACTTCCATATTCTTCATAATATTAGACAAGTACTAGAATCTTAACCTCTCGGATGGGAAGCCACTATTGAATCCAGACTTCAAGTCAGCAACCAAGCAAATTCTAGAGCATTGTAAAATGCTCCAATTGATCTCTATTATCTACCATCTGTGTATATCTAATCTCCAAATTTCAAGTGAAAATGTAAACACTAAAGAGTTTATTGCACTATAACATCAGATTTTATTTTCTTTAATATCAATAGAGTCGATTCTTGATGCTCACACCTACTTCTCATTGGAAGGACTTACAAGCATACTGTATCTACCCTTATAAAAGGCCTTGCCATTCTCCCTCCTTGCATTTAACTATAGAGTTAGTCATAGATGGCGAGTCTGAATATTCTGAAAGACAATTCCTCAGGATACACTTGCTTCAACTGAGGTCATCAAAAGGCATTTTAGCAAGGAAAGATTTGATAAATGGGTTGACATCAACATACAAGGAACTACAAAAGCCACATGCTCTCCGAAGACTTTGTGCTCTATTGATAATTTATTATAAACTAATACCAATGGTATCCTGGATAATCATGATGTGTAAAACGCCACATATTGTGGGCATCTCAGTATCCCCTGCTAGGACAGCATATGTTTATCAAACATGTTAGGATTCTGGTCATGAATCTTATGTTAGTGGTTAGATTCTGTTATGTTTTGAATTTAGAATATCCCCCTAGACCTCATGGAGAAAGAGCAGGGTTTGGTTGCTGAGGAGTGCTCCCTGCAGATGTGGCCTTGGGGATTATATATGGTCCTCCTCCTTCTGATTCCTCTCTTGATTCCAGCCTCCATGATGTTAGAACAGAGTTCTTGCATTCTTATTCTCTCTCTCTCTCTGTCTCTCTCTCTCTGTCTCTCTCTCTCACTCACTCTCTCTCTCTCTCTCTCTTTCATCCAACACATTTCCCCAAGCTTTGAAGACTTTATCTGGCCTAACATAGACTGAATCCCTGAAATCTCTGGAACTGTGAGCAAAGAAATCTTCCTTCTTCCATGTTGTGATGGTCAGGTGTTTTGGATTACAGCAGTTGTAACACTGGCTGAAACAGGTTCCAATAATACTCCAAGCTCCAGGCATCAATTACAATTTCAGCATGGTATTGGCAGTGTACATGTTCACTCCCATAAAAAGACACTAATGAATGCATTTCATATAAAGTTTATGCATGGTTAATGAAACAAATAGAGGGAGTTGAGATGCTCAAAGACGATCATACACAAATATTGATCATGTCAATCAATCTCCTGATCAAAAACTATCAAAACTATTCCTTACAAATCAGCATAAGTACATATTTGTTATTTTTCCATTCATTATTTTTTGTTTCATCTTTTTCATTAACTCTTTATTCCACTTTAAAATATTCCCTTAAAACTCAAATTTGTCCTTTGACTAAAGTAAAGAATTAATTGCCATAATCCAGTGGCTAACCATGTCTATTCTTTCATATTAAAACTTTAGTCAGCTGTATGAAAACAATTATTTATAGTGAAAATTATTATAGATTTTCTAATAGGATTTGACATCAAAATATATTTATCAGAGCTGTGGGTAGTAAGCTGTATGGACCATATAGTACGTCAAATAATTTTTAAAAAGTTGATTCTGTATTGTTTCTTCATACAGATTTTCTTAGTGCTTCTAGTGGTAATAATTTTAAGATATCATTATTATAAATATGAAGAAATTAATGATCATCACTTGATGAGAGAACATTTGGCTTCCAGGAAATGAGATTTTATGTCTATAAACTGGATAACAGTATTTGTCCTACATACTTGACAGAATAATTTTGAGGGACAATATAAACTTAAGACTACATATTATTTCAAAATGCAAATATATTACATAGAGATCCCATATCTGTAATTTCAGCAGTCTTCAATTTATAAGGAAACTGCTTGTTTTCATGGAAATACCACTTTTAAATGAAGTTGTTAAGATAGTGGGGCATGTTTAAATGACATTTAAACTCCTTGAGTCAGTTTTTATGTATGAAAAATGGGATCAATATCCTATATGCACCTGAAGAGTTAGTGTACTCTGGTCGACTGGAGATTGAATCTTAGATTACTCTGATCTTGTAATAGGCAAAATAGACCAACACATGTGAAATAGTGTCTTATTCGGCTTTTCCATGGCTATGATGAAAATAACTGACAGGAACAACTACCAGGGGAAAAGGTTAATTTGGGCTCACAGGGACAGATACGGGAGTTCTCAAGATCCCGCCCCCAGTGCCCCGCCCACTAGAAGGCCCCGCCTCTGAACCTTGCTGCCTTGGCATCATAGGAGCTTTTCTGGGAGACACTCCATATCTAAGCCATAACCATAAGTAAATTCTATAAGGCAAAGAATACCCATATTGGATCCTTGTTAATTATATCTTCCTGCTAGTCAAAAGAAACCTAAGAAGTTTTCTAGCTGTCGTTTCTAACAAGCCTTCTGGCCCACATTAAGTTAAAATATTAAGCAATGACCAAGTGCTTGAAGCAGAATATTACTTGAGTTACAAGGAAATACAAACGACAGCGAGTAAAGTGGTCAAAACAGTTTTGAAACATAGAAAGAGGAGGGGCTAGCATTCTTCATGTTCTTCACCACTCTGGATTCCATAGAATCTCTGACAGGCTATTTGAATGTTAAGGAACAGCCGCACAACAGAATTTGGAGACTTTCCTCAGCCTCCGGCTGAGTAGTTTATTTTTATCTCTTTAATACATAGAAGCTTTTCCCAAAATCTTCTTTTGCAAGACAATTTCACACTTCACCCAGTGACTCTCCCAGAAAAAGTTTGGAAAGCTCTCTTGCGGAGGAAACCATTTCTTCTCTGTAATGGAGATTACTCTGTTGCAACTCGCTGAGGGAGTGGACTCCTGAATGGGTGATGCTGTGCCATTAGTATAAGGTTCATCTGTGTCCACATAATCCTCTAGCAGAATGCAACAGGGGTTGGCTGAGTAACAGTCCTGCTCATCCCTGGAGCCTAGGACCAGTAGGTTATGTGGTCAAGGGGGCCTTGCCAATGTGACGCAGAAGTCAGGGATCTTGAGGTGGGGAGGCGATCCTGGATTATCCAGGTGGATAGATGCTATGTGATCATGGTGATTTTGTAAAAAGGGACAGAGGAGGGGTCACAGTCAAGAGGTGTGTAACACTATGAGCAGAGAACCCAGGAATGTCCTTTGAACGTGGAGAACGGGGTCACATGCTGAGGAATGCAGGTGTCCACTCGTAGGAGCCAGGAAGAACCAGGAAATGGATTTTCCCTTTCGTCTTCCAAAGGAATCAACCCTGTTGACTTCAGCCTAGTGAAGCTGATTGCAGGCTTATGACTTTCAGGACTGCGAGAGAATAACTTACCGCTAAGCATGCGGTAATTTGTGACAGTTGCTATAGAAAGCTCATATAGTATGCGAGGCACTGGGGTCGCTGTGATTGTGGCAAGGATGTGAGGACCTTTCTTATAGCTTCATGTGACAACATTATCTGTGGAACTTCCTATGAAGTTTCTCCAAGTCATTCACAGGTTCATTTACAAACTAGATGCATATCATATGTTAATTGCTGTTTTTACAGCAATACAAATTACTGATATGCAATTATTATTACACAATACCAGACCTTGAGGGGCTAGGAGCCTGTTAGAAGAGACAGATACTGCAGAAGCAATTATGGTAATGTGCTGAATCCTATCAGAAAGGAATGCATATAAGAACACCCTGAGAACCAAAGGGAACTGGGCCTGTCTGGGAACCGCCACAGTTCTTTCCAGAAGAGAAGATGCCTATGCTAGACCCTTAAAAATATTTGGAGGAAATTTTCAAAGCATATTAAGTAGAAATGGGATATTTGAAGTAGGAAAAGAGCAAATGCAAAATAAGGTAGCAAAAATTTTATTAGCCTAGTCAAACAACAGCAACAGCAAACAATTGGACTTGAGGGAATAAAGGGTAATCGCAAAGAGAACTGCACTAACTAGGATGAATCCATGCACTAGATTACCGCCCACCTATTATCTTTCACATAAAATTTAAAGATAAGGAAATGATACCCATCAAGGAATGGCTACTTTGTTGCAAGACACAATGAAGGACATATTTTACAATCATGCATTGTGCCTACACTTGGAGTACTAATGTTCCTCGTGGCTGGCTCTATGCTGATATAATTCTGTGAAATCTAAGTGGAATTTTTCTAAGTTCCTAAGATTGAAGAAATAAAGTTTTTTAATACACCATAGGGGAGAAATGTGTATTTGGTAGCAAAACTGCATTTTTCTTTCTAAAAGACTCATTATTAACTTATACTATTGAAAATAAGTGCTTCAAATATTTGTATATTACCTGTATCCAAATAGCTGCCCACTTCAAAGTGTGATTTGTTGTTATTTAAGGTTTTTGTTTTGTTTTGGGTTCTTTTTGTTTGCTTTTCATTAGGCTGTTTCAGGATTATGTAGCTGCAGTCAAGGTCTTTATTTATTTCATTCGATTCAGGATAACCTCTCACTTTAGCTCTGGTAATTCACAATCCTCACTCCTCTCTCGCCACTCTGTTAGCGAAGTATGAATGTCTATTGTTTGCCAACGCTGTTACTCTGATGTGAAGGCCACCTGTCACTTCAAAGAGTTACCATGCTCCAGTGAGGTAGATAAGATGTTTTTTAAATATATTCGAAGATTTATTTAATAGGTTTGACCTTTCCAGAAATTGTCCTTATCCATCATTATAGTACATGATCAATCATTTCATACTTCATCATCTATAAAACAGGCATTAACAATAGGGGAAGGAGTTTACATTCTATTTTTCTCCAGAGATTTATATCAAAACTGTTTGGACAGCTCTGCTAATTAAGGATGAGAGTCTCAGAAACATGGACCAATCTGACTATCTGAAATGGGGGTCAGGGTTATGACTGAGCTTTCTCTGAATCTGTGTTTTTCTTAAGGTTTTAGGGGCAGAAAGAGTGAGCCTAGTCATTTTTCTTTGATTTATTCCTGTGTCTATTTGAATAAATAAACCTTGAATTCCGAATTTCTTGCTTATTTTCCCAATATACTGGTTAGGTCAAAAGTCAGGTAGTATTTATGACTTTTCAAATAGATAAAGTAACCAAGTACAGGAATTGTTAGTAAATTACCTTTGCACTATGTCCAGATGCTGCCCCAAATTTAACTGTTTCAAGGCTGGTTTATGGGTATTCTCACATATCTACATAATGCAATCTTGTATGGGGAAGGGGGCACTGGAGCCCTGGGAGTCCAGATAAACTCACAAGTGCTGTGTGCATGTATGTCACTATCATCATCAACTACATTATGATGTGAGACTATCAAGCACCAATAAAAGAATTTTAAAAACAAGAAGTTAAATTCCAGAAGAAAAAAAAGCTAGCTTATTGTTTTGACTAACACACATGGTTTGGCACCACACACTAGTTGAGTGTTGGAGGTGGTTTGCATAGCTATTTTGATTTTAAGATGAACAATTTGAGATCTGTAACTTATAATCTGAATGTTTTACCCAAAATTTACCTCTGTCAATTAAGTTGAAATTTCTAAAGGAAAACATGATCCACATATCCTCAAAACTGTGGGTGTACTTCATGAGCAAGACTTAGTCTATCTTTCTCAATATGATATTGCCTTTCAGGGTAAAAAGCATTTTGTTTTCTGTCAGCCATTGTATGAGTTCACTAAACATTATCTCTAGTAAGTGCCAAGAAAGTAAGCATTTTATTATAATCTCTAATATTCTAAGTTTAAATTACTAGAATAACTTTTTATTTATTTATTTATTTACTTATTTATTTTCTGGTACTGGGGATTGAACCCAGGAGCATTCTACTTCTGAGTTACAACCTCAGTCCCTTTTTTTATATTTTATTTTAAAACAAGATCCCTCTAGGTTTCTGAAGCTTTCACCAAATTACTGAGGCTGGCCTTGAACATGTGACCCACCTGTCTCAGCCTCCCAAGTACTGGTATTATAGGGATGTTATACCATGCCCAGCTTAATTCTGTTTTTAGAACTAAAGCAAAAACAAAAAGTAAAGCAAAACAAACAAAATCCACTTTCCTACTTTTTATAATAAAATTAAATATATTAAGAGAAAAAAAAATTAGAGACAGCTGCTGTGGAGGTAGGAGTAGCTCGAAATGTGATGTGTAGGTGTGGTTGCTCATGCTTTTTGTAAAATAATGCGCATGTTAGGTATGTGGATTATGAACATTCAAGTTTGAGGGGAGACTTGATCTTCCACTCAATTATATAAATCATTGGGAGATGACATGAAGTAGATTCAGCTCAAAGGCAGAGCAAATCTCATGCTGCTGAATTTCTGGTAATAAACGCTTAGAGTTTTTTTTTCTCAAATTCCTCATGTTTCATGCAATGAAATTTTATAATGTAATAGCAATTGCTTTCTTTTTTTTTGTGGTACTGGGGATTGAACTCAGGGGTGTTCTACCTTCAAGCTACACCCCCAACCCTATTTTTTATTCTTTATTTTGAAACCAGGTCTCACTAAGTTGTGGAGTGCCTCACTAGGTAGCTGAGGCTGGCCAGGAACCCAGATCCTCCAGTCTCAGGCTCTCAAATGCTGGGATTACAAGCATGTGACACCACTCCCGGCTTGCAATAGCAATTTCTATGATTCTTTTCTCAGTCTGTTTATCTAAACTAAATATTCATTCTGGATCTCCATTGTATCAATCAATAGGCTAGAGATTATTAATGTCTACTTGGGGATTTTCATGCACTGTGGTTATTTTGATTTATATCTAGATTTCATAAAATGCTGAAATATTTGGAGGAGAAATAAAAACAATAACAGCAATGATCAGATTTAAAAAAACAAAAACTTTACTTATCCAAACAATTTTTCATTACTTTGAAAACATTTGGATGACTAGATCTTTCAATTTTCCCATAGATGTGGAATCACAAGTAGCATTTGACATGTTAATCTATTTATAGTTGGAAGAATTCTGCGATACATTCACTAGATCATGGAACATCCTAAATGACCTTGAAATCCATTATTTATTTTTACAGAAAGGCATTATCTTTGCTCTGAAGTGATTTGTTCAAACAGTTTGCTTTTGAATATTTCCTCAGCTTTTGAAATGATCAATTAGAAAATTACCTGCCTATCTCTCCATATTCATTTCCACACAAACTAAACATGAGAATTCAACTTTCCTTGCCAGACCTCCACACCAAACTCAGAAAAAATACTGAAGAACAAAGACAAGGAATGTGACTAGCGCAAAGCAGATGAGGCAGCTTTGAGATTCCACCTAGACCATGGCCCGTGCCCAAGCCCACATCAGTCATGAGCTCTTCCTTCCGTATTTTGGTTATGTAAAAACAAAATTCTCCACTCCAGTAGTTTTTCCATTAGCATCCTATTAAACTTGAACACTGTTAATTAAAAATGTTAGTTTTGATATGCTGCATGTTAGGGTTTGAGAAGATTTTGAGTAATTGAAATTTGAGCAGGAAATACTGCTCCCTTTTTATGTGAGTCAACTAGTGCTCAAAGCAGGTGAAATAACTAATTTGGTATCTGGTATCAGGAGGGTCACATCTCCTAAATTTGAACTCTGTTCTTCTTGTTCCTAGGTCTTTCCTCTTTGTGATTTACTAAGCTACTCTACAAAACAGCTGAATATATATAGTACCTCTTAAAGAGTGAATACTCATATACACCAAGGAATAGCTGGATTTATTTTAATCATAATGATGATAAAATTTCAAATTTAAATCCAGTGAACAAGCAGATTTATTTTTTGCTACTGTTGAATGTGATAGAAAAGAACAACAGTAAGAAACAAACAACAAGCTGGGTGTGGTGGCACACGCTTGTAATCCCAGCATTCGGGAGGTTGAGACCGGAGGATCTGGGTTCGCAGCCAGCCTCAGCTACCTAGTGAGGAACTCCACAACTTAGTGAGACTCGGTTTCAAAATAAGGAATAAAAAATGGGGTTGGGGGTATAGCTCAGAGGTAGAATTACCCTGAGTTCAGTCCCCAGTACTGCAAAAAAAAAAAAAAAAAAACCAAACAAACAACAGAGAAACAATAAAAAACAGTTGCTTCCCCAGCTACCTCGCTGAGTATGGAAAATTATCCTCTTTTAAAAACAGTAAGCATAAACGTAACACAGGTATTCCAGCTTACTGTAAGTTAGTGATTTTTAGACAAGTTTTATAAAATTAAGAAAAAGTAGAAATAATCTATTTATTTTCCTGAACTTAAAACCTCTTTGGATGTTGTTTTTATTTATCACTTTTAAAAGTCCCAAGTGAGGATTTCAAGGAACCAGATCTACATATTTTTTCTAAAACTGCTTATCCTGTGCTTAAATAACTTGGAATATTTTTCACTTATGGGTTCAGATGAGTATTCTCCAGTCCCAATGCTGTTACTTCAAGAAGAAGTTATGGCCTGCACACCTATCAACCAGAAAGATGTTTTACCTTAATAATACTAATTGATAAAGGGCTCAGAACAAAAGATGCTCTTGACAATCATTAAGACTACAGAGAACAACAAATGCTGGTGAGGCTGTGGGGAAATAGGAACTTTTACACACTTTTAATGGAAATGCAAATTAGCATAGCCATTTTGGAGATCAGTGTGAAGATTCTTCAGAAGACTGGGAATGGACCTACCATTTGACCCAGCTATACCCAATACTGTGTAGAGGGAAAGGGTGGGAGCCAGGGGGAGGCTCAACAAGTGCTGTCAGAATGTATGTCTCTATCACTCTGAACTTCATTATGATGTCTAATTACAATGCACTGATATAAAATTAATATATATATAATTTAAATATATTAAGCTTTATATATATAAATTTTATATGTATAACATGTATGTATATGCATGTTATATACATATACACACACACACATATATATGCACACCCTTGGGAAGACACACTGAGTAATACTTAAGAAGTCTCATGGCTTCCAAAACTAGCATAAGTGAGAGGTTCTGAAGGGCTAAAAGCCTGGAAGACAAGACGTATGTTGCAAAAATAAATAGATCCGACATTAAATCACTGGCCAAAGACTTAGGTAGCCCAAGATAGATAAGCCATCAGCAACCTAAACTGCCCAAATACACTGAGATTAGAGCACAATGAGGTGAAGATGAGTTTGAATAAGTGTGAAATAAATTTGAATTATCTCATGACAGGCGATAGGAAAATAAAAAGCATGACTACTACTTTTATGGGAACTTTGAAAACCGGCACTGTCTTTATAACTTTAGTTTTGGATTGCAAATAGTAGTTGTAGGTCAAAAATAATACCAAGGCTCTGGTAAACCTAACAGTGACTTTAGGTTTTTTGAAATAAGGCCATCAGGGAGAGGGTCTTGGGAGCATACTGGGGATTAAGCATAGAGACATTCTTCCTTCATCCTCCCTTATGAAGTTGCTGAACATCTCCCTAAGTTGCTAAGGGTGGCCTCAAACCAGTCATCCTCCTGTCTCAGCCTCCCAAATACTGGAACTACATATGTGTATCACCTCACCCAGCTAAAATTATGCCACCTGTTTAATCATCTGAACTCCAGTTACAAGGGCAAATACCACTTTAACTCAAGGAATCTTATTCTTTTGTTGCTGTATAGGAAGAACCTTTGTCAATGGATTCCTCATATTCTCAGAATTTTGGTTGAAAGCTAACAGGACTTGTTATTCAAACTTACTTTTATTTTTCAATTGCAAACTTGATTCCTGTTATCAATATCTCTAATCAATTGTAATTTCTTGAATTAAAAAAAAAGTAAAAGATCAGACAAGACTGATTAGTTGAGCAAAAGTGAATATATCCAGCCTATATAGCCCTTTCCTAAGACGGCACAGAAGTTATTCGGAGTAGGTCTACAAATGAAAGCTAAATCCCAACTTTAGAGGAGTCATTAACATATTCTGGAAATATCTTTGGAATGTTCTCTTGAGTGTTACATAGAAAGAAGTTGATAATTTTGGATACTTAATACTCCAAATACACTTTCTGTATTAGACATTCATGGAGGGATAACAGAAAGTGTAAGATTTTGAGAGCCCGGGAGATCTTGGGTCAAATTCCAGCTCTGTTAACTCAGATGGATTATTGAATCTCTTTGATTCTCACATACCCTACTTTTTAAAAGATGACTCCTTTCTTGGAGGGCCTTCAGAAGGATGAAAATAGATCATTTACTTAAAACTTTTACACAATCCCTAGCACAAAACTTTTAGCACATGCTAGCTGTTTTGCCAAGTAATGGAAAATGTAAGAATACTTATGGCTGAATATACAAGAAATACTATTCCTGAGAGTGGACAGATTTAAATCTCTAAAAACAAAATGCTTCTTCAATTCAGATATCCATACTAACACATTTTAAAATACATAGAGTCACTCCTTAAGATAGAAAGCTTTTATTTTTATATGTGATACAAAATTTAAAATAAACAACTTAGATAATGTTCCAGTGCCAGATATAGCAATTTCTTTATTGTTCCAAAACCTTAAATATTTCATTAAAATACATTTGAAAATTACATATAAGTGCTCTTACTGTACTTGTACTTTTTATATTTTAAATCAGAATTTTCCAAACTGTTTTTGCACAAATAGCTCAGTTACACCCACAAATCACTGAATCTATTTAGCATCTTTTGAAGAGGTGTAATTTTTTGAAAAATGTGACATTTGTTTTTATGCCAGTGCATTTGTCAACATTAGTGTAATTAGCTCAAGTTTCATCAACTAGCTGGCGCAATCTGTTCAGAAAGCAACTTTGAATTTTGAATAGTCCTAGGGACTCCAGTTAGAGTTTAAGTCTATGGGATGTGATTTAAGTTCTTGTGTGTAGAGGAAAAAGAAAGAAGAAAGAAAGAAGAAAGAGAAATTGGCTTTAAAAATGTTAGCATAAAATTTAAAATACAAGTTATATAATAAAGAAACATGGCACTCATAAAATTTTAGCTATTAAAGAATAATCTCACTGAAATTCACATTAATCCACAAAATGATTATTTTTATATAACAAATAACTACACAGTGTGCTACTAATGCATTTATTCTAGATGGAAAAGTCCAACTTGGCTTAAATTAGGAGAAAAAAACAAAGACATTAATATTCTTTATTGACAGAAATTTGTCTCCACCACAAGACAAGTTTTTTGAAGACATGAAACATTTTACTAAGATAATTTTTTTTTGAGATGGGTTAAAGTAAGATTTTTACTCACATTTTTGGCACAGATGGTCTAGATTAAGAAGAGGAATTTTAAAAAGTGTTAGGAAATGCTTATTTTGCCTTTTCTGAGCTAGTATGTAATACGTTGAGAGCAAAAGCCATATTTGAAAAAATAAAGAAAAGAAGAAACTAGCTTCGGTGAAAAAAAATAATGCATGTTATGAAAATCTAATAAATAGGTGGCAGGTCTCTAAGGTTCACTAGTTCATCTAAGTAGAAGAACAGGAAGTAGAAGGTTAAAAATATTGATTTTTTATATTGAATAACCCAGATTTAAGAATTAGAATTTTTAAAATAATCATTCAGATATCCAAGACATTTTATGCCAAGTTCGGTGTACACACACACACACACACACACACACACATCATCGTTTCCGTTTTCAAGGATCTTAGCCTGTAGTGGAGAAAGACAGAAATATGCTTTTTAAACACTTGAAATACTTAAGCCACTAAGACATGGAGAGAATCTGAATGTCCACAAACATGTTTGTAGGGAAAATTAAGTTAAAAATAAATACAAAACCAAAGTGGTTTAGTTCTTTGGGTGGTGAAAACATCTTCTGCACAGGAGATAGGATAGAGAGAGCTTTGCAACATCTTGAGGGGCGGGGGGTGGAATTTAGCTGCACTAGGATCAGATGGTGATATATTCTATGACCCAGTTTGCCATTTTCTTCTCAAAAGGGCTGCAATAACCTTGATTAATTTCTTAGCTCTCGATATGAACTTGAGTAAAGGCAGACTCACTATTGAAGAATTATAACTATAAATAAATTATTGAACACTGAGTCAATATGAGCTGGAATGCTGGAGGTGGCCCTCTTGCAGATGGTAGAAGGAAAGTGATCAGATTTTCACCAGACAGCTTGATGTTGGCTTCAGGTTTGGATAGAGGCCTTTGATCAGGTTGAGAGACTCTTCTATTTCTAATGGGCTGGGAATTTTAATCGAGGATAGAAACTGCATTTTGCCAAATGGTTTCCTGAATCTGTTGATATAGTTGTGTTCCCCGCTTCTGACTTTTAATATAATGGATTGTATTATTTTTATTATTATTATTATTGAGACAAGGGTCTCCCTACATTGTCCAGGGTAGCCTCCAACTAGCTATTCTCTTGTCTCAGCCTCTGGGGTGGCTGGGGTTGCAGGTGTGCAATATGCCCAGGTATATTGATTGTGTGTGTGTGTGTGTGTGTGTGTGTGTGTGTGTGTGTGTGTGTGTGTGTAATAGGGATTGAACCTAGAGACATCTGCTTTGAGCTACACTCCCAGGCCTATTTTTTATTTTTTTTTTTAATTTGAAACAGGGTCTCACTAAATTGTAGAGGATCTCCCTAAGTTGCTGAGGCTGGCTATGAATCTGAGATCCCCTGTCTCGGCCTCCCAAGAATTGGGATTATAGGTATGTGCCACCAATCTGGCTTTGATCAGTTTTTAATATTGAATCACCTTGCCATTCTGAGGAAAACTTCACAGGGTCATGAGTAATACTTTTTTAATATACAGAGAATTTAAATTGATAGTATTTGTTGATGGTTTTTATTTTTACATTTATAAGAGAAAGGTAGTTTTTTTGTTTCTCTGTTTTTGTGCTGTCTTTGTCTGGTCTAGGTATCAGGGTAATCCTAGCTAGGGTAATGAGGTGGGAATTGTTTCCTTTTCTTCATCATTTGTTACTGGAAGAAATGCTGTATACTTGGTACTGTTACTCCTATATATTTGGTAGAATTTATCAGTGTAATAATATGTGCATAGGCTTTTTATTTATTTATTTATTTTTTCAGTACTGGGGATTAAACCCACAGGATTTCTACCTCTGAGCTACACCCCCAGTCCAATTTTTTTTATTCTTTATTTTGAAACATGGTTTCACTAAGTTGTGGAGGGCCTCACTAAGTAGCTGAGGCTGGCCACGAACCCGGATCCTCCTGTCTCAGCCTCCCAAGTACTGGGATTACGAGCGTGCACCACCACGCCCGGCACTTTTTACAAGATTTTTAACTAAAAATCTAAATTTTAAAAAATAGTTATTGGGTATTCAAATCATACATTTCATCTTGGATGAGTTTTAATCATTTGAAATTTTTGAGGAATTGGTCTATTTTGCCTAACTTGTCAAATTTGCGTGCATAGAGCTGTTCGTGGTATTATTCTGTAATATTTTCTTTAATATTACAATAGGTCTAGACTAGTATGTCATTTTATGACATCAGGGTAGGGTCTGTCATAATATTTTTATTTCATGTTTGATGCTAATAATTTGCTTTTTCACTTTTTTCAATACTAATAGAGATTTGTCAGTTTAACTGCCATTTTCAAGAGCAAACTTTTTAAAACTTATTTTCTTTTCCTGTTTCAATTTTATTAATTAAAATTATTTATGATTTTATTTTATTATATTCATTTTTATTTGCTGATATTAAATTGTCTATTATTTTCTAGTGTTTCAAGGTGTAGTCTTTGACTTAATTTGAAATGATTACTATAGTGTAAGCATTTCTTGCTATATATTTTTTCTACTACTATCACAATTGCATTTTTATATATTGAATTTTAATTATTGAATTATTTTGTAACCCTTTCTGAGATGTTTTCTTTTATCCAAGAATTTTTTTTTTTTTTTTGGTACTGGAGATTGAACCCAGAGGCATTCTACCTCCAAGCTACACCCCCAGTCCTATTTTTTATTCTTTATTTTGAAACAAGGTCTCACTAACTTGCGGAGAGCCTCACTAGCTGAGGCTGGCTGGGAACCGGGATCCTCCAGTCTCAGCCTCCCAAGTATGGGATTACAAGAGTGTGCCACTATGCCCAGCTAGTTTTTTTTGAGGCACTGGGGGTTGAACCCAGGGGCAATCTACCTTTGAGTTACAACCCTAGCCCTAATTTTTATTCTTTATTTTGAAACAAAGTCTCATTAGGTTACCGAGGGCTTCACTAAGTAGTGACTGCTTAGAATAAATTCTGCCTCCAGGAAGATGGTGACTTAGAGTAAAGCAATGCATTTCAGTCTTGCTGACACTCAAAACCAAATAGCTATGAGTGCAGCATCTTGACAAGGGGGAAAAAAATGCAGTAAAAAATTGAACAAAGGAACGAAAAATTGAAGGGTGGAAGAAACAAAGCTAGAAGATAGAACAGAGAACATCAAAATACCCTTTGCCCCTCCCCTGAGTAATGGCTGCAGCCTCAGGGGCCAGGCTAGTGCCATCTTGCCTAACCACACCGGGACTATTGACACTGAGGCCTCATCTTAGCCAGGCAGCACCGGAGCTGGCAGCTGCCAGCACCATGGCTTCCAGAGACCTCCAGCAAGAAACTGTAGTTTGTTGTGAGGCCTGCAACTACAGAACATCAGTGAAAGCAGTTGACATTTCACTCCATGCTCCACAGGGACCCGGCTGGATCCGGACACCGTGGCCGTGGCTGAACCATCTCTTCCAGCAGCAATCTGGAGCAGTGAGCAGCACCCATCAGGACTGTAAGCTAACCAGTCATTCCAGTGGGAAACGGCCATGCCTGACTACAGGAATTTGAGAGGCAAGGAAATAGACTCGTGGGGACCTGAGACTTGGCAAATCACCACTGTGGAGATGGGGGGCGGGTTGGACACAGCAGAAATATTAATTAGTAGATAGTCCCTAGAAGTAGGTGAGAGGGAACTGCAATCAGTAGTTTGAGGAGCCATTGGAGGGCCTCTAGGGATCACTGTGGGACATCTACTCTGGTGCCTGGGTGAAATAGCTCAGTCTACCAAGTTGTAGGCTCTGAAAGTAGTGAACTTACACCTGGCTGTGTTTGGACACTACAGGCGCCAGCACCAGAGGCCGGCAAGGGCCCCCAAGAGTGCAGCAGCACAGGACAGAAGTGGTGTCACTGGGGCTCAGGAAGAGAACCACCCAAGCCCCTGCCCTGAAACTGTAGAATCTCTTTCTATGAGGCCTTGGGACTGGGGCAGAGAGCAGCAGCAGCACTATCTTGAACAGACCACGCTAAGAGGTCAGGGGCCCTGCACGGTATCACTTGATTCCAGCCACAAGCTGGGAATTTAATACTCTCTGCCACTAGAGTTTGTACCTGGCATGCCATTAGAGTCTGTACCTGGCAGCAATAGAAACCAAATCTGGCAGGCTAGACAACATGGAAAACAGGGTATCACTCTTGGAAGATAGTTCATTCAAAACTGAAGGCAGTCAACCATATTCAGAAGACATTACAGCAAGACAACCTAAACATCCAACAAATATGGGGCAATACAAAATGCCCTAACTTACAGATAAAAGGCATTGAAGAAGATCTAGAAACACAGACAAATTATTTCTTCAGAGAAATAATTTCAGAGAATTTTCCAAACATAGAAAAAGACTTGGATATCCACATGCAGGAGACATACAGAATACTGTTAAGACAAGATCAAAGAAGGACCTCCCCATGCCACATAATCATCAAAATGACTAACATAGAGACCAAGGAAAAAATCTTAAATTCAGTGAGAACATTCAGGGGCAATACAATAAAAATCATTCCAGACTTCACAACCCAATTCCTAAATGCCAGGAGGGATGGGTATGAAGTACTCCTGACCCTGGAAGAAAACAACAACTTCCAACCAAGACTGCTATATTCAGCAAAAATATTCAAAATTGATGGAGAAATAAAAAATTCCAAGACAAGTGAAATCTTAAAAAAAATCATGAATACCAAGCCAGCACTAGAGAAAATATTTAAAGGAATAAATCATAATGAAGAAAAAAGAAGCAAATTCCAGAACCAGAGAAGAGTCAAATGTCATTATATCAAGCAAAATTTAGAACACAAAATAACAGGAAACAAAAATAGTATTTCAATAATAACACTGTGTCACGGGTCTTAATTCTCCAATTAAAAGACATAGACTGGCAACGTGGATTAAAAAACATAATCCAACTATATGTTGCTTGCACGAAACTCACCTTAGAGCCAAAGATATCCATTACTAAAGGTGAAAGGGTGGAAAAAGATAAACCATGCAAATGGAGACTGAAAACAGGCAGGGGTAGCAACGCTTACATCTGACAAAACAAACTTTAAGCTAAAACACATCAGAAGAGACAAAGTGGGGCACTTCTTATTAATAAAAGGAACAATTCAGCAAGAAGATATAATGATAGCAAACATTTATGCCCCAAATGTTAGTGCACCTGCATTTGTAAAACAAAGTCTGTGGGACACCAGGTCTTAAATAGACCCAAATACAATAATATTGGGAGACTTCAACACACCACTCACACCTCTAGATCGATCGTCTAGACAAAAAAATGAGTAAAGATTCTTCAACTCTAAAGATCACCATAAATCAAATGGACCTAAAAGACATATGCAGAATATTTCAACCAGCAACAGCTGATTATACATTCTACTCGCTGTCCGTGGAACACTCTCCAAAATAGACCACATTCTGGGCCACAAAGAAAGCACCAGCAAAGTCAATAGTTGTAATATAATTCCCTGCATTTTTCAGATCACAACAGATTATCTACAAAGTGAAGAATGCAACAGGAACATTTTCCTGGTCTTTGGCCTGCTGGCCTGCTTTAAATATTCCGGACTTGACAGACCCCACAATCGTGGGAGCCAATTACTTAAATCCCTCTCTTAGATTCAAACACACACACACACACACACACACACACACACACACACACACACACACACACCCTGTATATGTGATTAAAAAATAAGCCGTGAATAAATGTTGCCTAACACATTTGGGGATTCAGGTTCTTCATGTATTTGAGATTTGTTTGTGTATTTACAAATCTGTGACAAGTGCACACACACACCAATATATTTTTATACAGACAAAGGTCTATTCTGAATACTATACATTTATACTTATACATTATTAAGTACATATATACTTTATTTCATATTTAGCATAATATTTCAGAATAAGCTTGTGTGTATGTATAGAATGCATATATGTATACTTACATATATTGTAATTCTACAATTTTGCCTGGGTAAAATGGAGGCTAGACTGATTACTTGAGGTTACTTGTCTATTTCTCTAATCCCCTGTTAATATTGGATTTAAGGTTACAGTGAATTTATTATTTCTTTCTATAAATTAATAATACTAGCCTATATTCAATTTCGTACTTTTCATTTTCAGTGGTAGTTTTCATTGTTTTGAATCCTCTCTGTCTCTGTTCTTCTGTGTAAATTTAAAAGACTTTATAAATTTGATTACAAATTTTTTTTGAAATTCTAATTGGAATAACTAAATTTATATGCAAATTTTAGTAAAATTGGCATCTTAGGATGTCAGCTATTCCTGGCCAAGAACACAGTATGCTTTTCAATTTTTCAGTCACTGCTCATGTCATTCAATCAGAGGTTTTACTTTTTAAAATATGGTTCCTGAACCTTTATTGTCATATTTATGCCTGAATAACTCAGTTATATTTAGGGCTGAGTAATTAATAAATTTTTGTGGTTAGAATTTTTTACATTTCCATTTTAATTATATATTATTGGTATTGAAAATGTTATTGGCTTGACTAGTTTCTTCTAGGCAGCAAGCTTGATAAATCCCACTATTAATTAAATTCAAATCCAGGGAAAACTAGGGCTTTGTTCTTTGTGATGAATCATTTCATATTTGAAAAGATTTTTTTTTCTATTCTAATATTTGTACCTCTTTTTCTACTTCATGTTAGTTTATTTGCTGGAGCCTCCCAAATAATGTCACATAGTGGTGACAGAGGTTAACCTTACCTTGTACTAGGTTTTAATAGATACGGCTTTAACATTTTTACTACTGCAATAAAATCTAGTTTATTTTTATTTATGTGGCTTTGGTCACACTTAATCCTCTTTTCTGCTTTTTGTTGCTTTGATTAGGCATGGATGCTGAATTTGATCTAATTTATTTTTGACATCCATTATTTTATATATCAAAGTAGTAAAGTTTATGAATTTTCTGATTGCCAGTTTCATAATTAAATGTGACGTTTTCATTTGTTCCTATTGTGTGATAAAGATAAATTTTTATTTAAAGATGAAATGTAGGTAAAATAAGTACTTTGGAATGAAGACTTTTAAAAGGTAGGATGGTAGTCACCTTTCTCTATTATCCTAAGATAATTAAGTGAGCCTCATTCTCTAGTTCTTAGTTCAAATTTTCTTACTTATATTTTGACAATCTCCTTTAGTTTTGTAATTATTTTTATGGTATTATTAAACTTGATGGTATCATAATTATTTTAAAATCTTCTCATCTGTGGACATTTTTTTTATTCATTCTCTACTTTGGGAAATTTCCCTCTTTTTCTTTTTGTAAATAAAACTAATGATTATGTGTTTTTTATTATTAACGTTGTTTCATTAATTTAGCTTTTAAAATTGTTAATGCCCTCTTTATACTTTTGTTTGTCTTATGGTTTTGTTATTTTAATACTTTCTTAAATAAGAACGCTTATTTCAAGCTTCTAGTTAATAATGGAGGGATCTAAAACTTTTATCTGGAGATAACCAACAACTACTTCTTCCCAAAATTCTTTCTGTGATTGTTACTATCTTTCAACTCAAACTTAACCTTAAAGACACAATAGTATAAACACTCTTTATTTTTGAATCAGAATAGACAATTCATCTGTCAAGAAGGTCTTATAGATTGTTATATATCAGAATTTTTAAATGATATTTGTTAATCTCTTGGTGTGAATAGATGCTTATATACTAAGAATAAAGTTAAGCACACACACATTGCAACATAAATTAAATTTGCAGTTGAATAAGAAAATGCACCAGGAGATGTTATGTGCATATATGAATTTGTCACTTTGAATCTCTCTAGGATGTATAACTACATTGTGCCAATAAAATTCTCAGTAACTTAGTGAGATACTGTTTCAAAATTTCAAAATTTAATTTAATTTACAAAAGACTAGTAGTTCAGTGGTAAAGCCCTTTTGGGTTTGGTATTTCATTGCAAAAGCATTGCAGTTAAGTGTCTTCATTTTATATATTATTTTTTTAACTCATGCCTGTTTTGTTTTCTCACTCCTTTAAAAACGTTCTTCTCAGCTCCTCCCAATGAATGGATTCATGTGAGACCCTCCTCCTTTTGCATTTAGAAAACCCAAAGTCTGATAAATGTCAATAGAGATAGAGATGTATTTCTGGTAGGTTTAATTGACCATCACATGTTCGTAGGTAACAGTTGATGGAATATGAAAAAGAAATTGTAAAGAGCAAGGAAATCCTGTTAGACTTTAATGGTAATGGAGAGCTCTCGACTTGGAAGAGCCAGTGTAAGGGACGGGAAGAAGTTGCCATTGGTTTTCTTACTGTTCTGGAGACAGATGAGTTCTGAGGACACAGTTGCAGGAAAGTTTGGCAGCTGTGAAGAGCAGAGCACTGATAGTGCAAGAACAAAGAACGGAGAGACTAATTCATAGACTTTGTGGTGTTTCACAGATACCAGGAGGCCTTAAGAGGAGAGGAAGGTAGTAAGCCAGAGACTAAAATATTCAGTGGATAACAAATGGTAACTTGGTTCAAACATACCATCAGGAAGGAAGGGTGGTTGGTGCAGTTACGTGATATTAACTGGAAAAGGAGTAGAGCTACCTACTGTGAGTGGCCAAGTAAGAGTCTGAAACTGACATTGGGAGGAAGGAGTGTGCCAACTTCTAGGCATAGACTGTGTGCCGTGGAATGTGGTAAGGAAAATTAAACAGCTTTCAAAAGATGGGGCCTCACAGCTGTGCAGTCCTTAGGGAAGATCTACTTTCCTGCTGTTTTAAGCAAGCACATAGAATATTTAAGGAAGAAGCTGAAGGGGCAGGAAAGCCTATATTTCCAAATGTGTAACAGAAAAAGGAATAATTTAGGGTGATTCCAGGAACATTATTAACATGATTATTTTTGTGGTACTGGGGATGGAACCTGGAGGCATTGTACCTCAAAGCTATACCTCCAGCCCTTTTTATTCTTTATTTTTCATTTTCAGCATCTTTCTCTAAGTTGCTGAGAGTCTCATTAAGTTGCTGAGTCTGGCCTTGAATCTGCAATCCTCCTGTCTCAGTTTCCCAAGTACTGAGATTACAGGCGTGTATCCTGTGTATGGCTCCAACAACCATTATTTATGCTAGCAATATGTTTATAAATGCTTCAAGTGCTTTTCTTTTAATTTAGCCTAAGTACAGGAAATATATACATCTGCTTAAAGAACGCTTAGTGTTTTATAGTCTGTCATGCTCACAAAGGGAAGTAAAGCTTGCTGTTTAGTTACAGAGCTCCCTGCATAGTCTGATTTCTCCATCCATTCTTAGGATGCAGTAAAAGAGCAAGTGCAGATCAAGACCTCACCCCGGCTCACTTAGACCATATAAGGTGCCCGATGAGAATGGAGAGGGGTGCTGCTAGGTCCCAGCGGTGGCAGCCTCAGCAGAGGGCTGCTTCTCCCTCCTCTGCTTGTGATGATTTCAACACTGAGTGAGAGGAGATGACGCGAAAGCAAATGTTTTTAGAGTTTCTTAAATTATGGCTTGAGGGCTATTAGAAGTTCCAACTTCAATAAGGAAATAGAATCTCAAAGCATTAACTAAAATATAGTATAGGGAAGGACATATAAATAGGTGGTTTTTAATACTGGATTATGAAGTATATGGTACTAAGAATGTGAAGCAGGATGGGTTTAAGGGACCATCCAATTAGGAAAATAATTGTCCTTATGCATAAGTTCTTCCATTCCCATATGCTCAGGATAGTGTGAGTGTTTGATTTTTTTGTGGCCTAGTTCTGAGATGGCATAAGTTTGAATTTGAAATAAGACTGAATTAGCCAGGCATGGTGGCACACATCTGTAATCTCAGAATTTGAGAGGCTGAGACAAGAGGATTGCAGATTTGAGGTCAGCCTAAGCAACTGAGCAAGACCCTCAACAACTTAGCAAGACTGTGTTTCAAAATAAAAAATAAAAAGGGTTGGGGGTGTAGCTTGGAGGTAGAATGTGCGTGGATTCAATCCCCAATACAAAAAAAAGTAGAAAGGAAGAAAGACAAAGAGAAAAAAGAAACAGAGAAGAAGGAAGGAAGAAAGGAAGGAAGGAAAAAAGAAAGAAAGCTGAAGTAGAATAGCAGAAAGGGAAAACAAGGGTCAAACCCGGAAACACAGAGGAAGTAAATGAAGCACAGTAGTGACTGTGAACACTCATGGTTTTCTGCCATTATTATTATTATTATTATTATTATTATTATTATTATTATTATTCTAGGAATTGAACACAGGGACATTAGTTTTTGTTTTGAAACAGAGTTTAGATTGGTTTCTAAGAGTCTCACTAAGTTGCTGAGGCTGGCCTCGAACCTGTCTTAGCCTCCCAAGTACTGAGATTGCAGGTGTGGGTCCCCATGCCTGGCTTTGGAATCATTATTTAAAACACTCCCTTAGTACTTACAAGATCACATCAAAGTCAATCACTAAACTGACCAGGAGATAGGGGGAGGGTGGGTGGGAATTGGGGAAGGGTTAATGAGAAATACGTGCATGGATGTCTTTACCTGTACTAGCTTGTACCCAACAAAAATGTGTGATTAACCCTGTTGTACCCAAGAAATGTATAAAAATCCATGCTAAAAAAAAAATAAATTAATTAATTAAAAAAAAAAAACCCAAAAACACTCCCTTAGACTCTTGAAATATTCCAGTGTTTACAATTAACTATCAGTACCCCTCATAATAGCACATATACATATGTATATTACAATAAACTACCAAAGTACCGACATCATATTTGGTAAGAAAGTACTTTTCCCAACAAACATGACAAAATTTGAAGTACTTTAGATCATTGTCTTTTGAGTAATTCTAATTGAACTAAATACAGACTTTGATCTCAATTATTCTTTTCTAACGGGGCAACACATTTTCTACTCGAAAACATTAACCTCCAAAACTTTATGCACATGCACTAGAAAATTGAAATACTTCAAATTTTGGATTATTTTTCTCTAAATTATTCATTCCAAACAGTGAAAGTATATGGGAAAAGTGTGATGCCATGTTAAACCTATGAACTTTATAGTCAAGAAGAGTTACGTTTTAATGACAATTACACAATGTACTAGTTTTATGACATTTACCAAGTTACCTCTCGGATCTTAGCTGTCACTTTCTCTCCTTTATTGAATTCTTCCTCAAATGACCCGCTTTGAATATGCCATTTATTTCTCTATGGGAGCTTGACTTTTCTCCTACATGAGTATAACCATTTTTTTTTTAAACTTGCAAAATCTAATACTTGTCACTCTTATTCCTAGAAAAATACTAAATATTTTTTTCTGCCCATTATATCTGAGTTAGATTTAAGAAAAACATTTTATAGAAGTGATGAGTTGACATATTTTCACACATTAACATTGCACGTAATGATTCCTGAGCCCAACGATGTGATGTCCCTTATACTAGAAACATATCTATCTGTATATCTATATCTACGCATATCTCCTTGGTAGCTTTCATCAGATATTCAAAAGTCTGCCTTCCTGATTATGCTATCCATGTTGTAGAGATTATTCACCCTAAGGGTCAACAGAGAGCATTAAAAAATTCTGAAATTTCACTGAATTATTAAATGATAGTTGAATTATTGTGATAGCTGAACATGACTAAATTATTAACTAATATCTTGGAAATGAATGGTTACTTTATTGACTCACCTATCAACTGTGAGATCAAGCAGTGTTTTAAATGTAAAGTCTAATTTAAAAGAAAAGGGCTGTTTCTTTTTTCTTTTCTTTTTTTTTTTTTTTTTTTTTTTTCTGATACTGAGGATTGAACCCAGGGGCGTTCTACAGCCCCAACCCAATTTTTTATTCTTTATTTTGAAACAGAGTCTCACTAAGTAGTGCGGTTGGTTGTGAACCCGGATGCACCAGTCTCAGCCTCCCAAATACTGGGATTACGCCATCATGCCCGGCTGAAAAGGACTATTTCATGGTAACTTTCAAGCTCTGATGTTACTGCAGGTCTTTATTTACCCTCTGTCTGTACTCCCTATTACACATTGTAATGCTGTGAGCTCTGTTAGTGCTATGGACTGCTGATCAGGGTAGACAACTGTCCAATCCACATTTCTACCCTATTTACATGTAAGCACTTCCAACTTAGAACATCACAGTCAAACTCTGATATCACTTCCAAAATATGTTCTTTTTAATACCGTTAAATGACAGCTAGACTTTTTTTTCTATAAAAAATTGTATCTCTCTCCATTTTTTTTTTTTAATTCTTAAAGAATAAAACTAGCTCTCACTTGTTTCATTGTAACATGTTCTTGTACCAGTCCCGTTCCTGGTCTATGACGCAGTCTCCTTCCTGGTTCTTGTGCAACCATGCAGCCTCCCTCCACCTATAGATGCTCAGCACATCTATAGGTGGGAAGCGTGGACGGTGTGAACATTGGAGTCAGGTCCTGTCAGATCAATGGCTTCACACCTCACTCAGCAGGTGATGAGGCCTCCTGAGACCTTTCTTTCCTGACCTTTCTGATTAACCTTGGCTCCTGTGGTCTCTCCCCTTCTCATTTTACCTCAGCTTGTCTTCTCCATGTTCCATGGTAGAACCTTTGCACACAATAAGGCCAGACTCATTCGTCCTCTGCAAACCCCGAGGCTCCATGATTTGTTGCTTCACCTCTGCAAGGCTTTATTGACACCACATCACTAAGCCCTTTAATGACTGCCTTTTGTGTGTGTGTGTGTGGGGGGGGAGGTGGTACTGGGGATTGAACTCAGGGGATTTTACCTCCGAGCTACATCCCCAGCCCTATTTTTCTTTAATCTTTATTTTGAAACAGGGTCTCACTAAGTTGCGGAGGGACTCACTAGGTAGCTGAGGATGGCCTCGAACCTGGATCCTCCGGTCTCAGACTCCCAAATGCTGGGATTACAAGCATGCACCACCACACCCGGCTAGTGACTGCCCTTTTAACAGATTTCAAATGCTGTCCATTTGCTTCTTCCTACATTACATTTATTTTGCATAGTCTTTATCATACCATCCTCTATATGATATGCTTCGCTAACATACTTTTTTATGCTTTTTTTGGTGCATTGTAATTATACATCATACTAAGATTCCAAATGATAACTTCATACATGCACACATCATCTGGTGTATTTCCCGCAAGATCCCACCCCACTCCTTCTTCTTTTTCTCATAAGTGTTAGAGAAATTGGTAATGGCACTTTCATATATGGATATAACATTGTATTTGTGTGTGTTTGGAGGAGTATTGAGGATTAAATCCAGGGGCATTCTATCTTTCAGCTACACCCTCAGACCTATTTTATTTTATTTTTTTATTTTGAAATGGAATCCCAGTAAATTGCTGAGGCTGGCTTCAAACCTGTGATCCTCCTGTCTCAGGCTCTCAAGTACTGAGATTACAGGAATGCGCCACCATGCCCAGATATGTAACATTATTTGAACTGTTTCCTTTCTCAGTCCTCCTTTCCTCCCTTTCTACCTCCCTCCCTCAATCCTCTTCCACCATTCTACTGAAGTCCCTTTTTTTTTTTTCATTTTCACTTTAGCTTTGACATATAGAGATAACATATGACCCTTGACTTTCTGAGTCTGACCGATCCCACTTAGCATAATATTCTCTAGTTCCATCCATTTTCCTGCAAATGACAAAATCTTATTCTTTATGACTGAATACAATTCTATTGTGTATATATTGCACATTTTCTTATCTGTTGACTGATACTTAGGTTGGTTCCATCATTTGGCTATTGTGAATTTTACTTCTATAAACATGGGTATGCATATATCACTGTAGTATTCTGATGTGAATGCTTTGGGAAAGACATGTAGGAGTACGATAGCTGAGTTTTTAGAGGGACTTCCCTACTGGTCTCCATAGAGGTGGTACTCATTTATAATCTGACCAAGAGTGCATAAGTGTTTCTATTTCCTCACATACTTGTCAGCATTTATTTTGTCTTGATGACTGCTATTCTAATTGAAGTTATAAATATTTATCAATGAAGAAATAAAAATGGCTAACAATATACTTAAGAAAAAAAAAATTGTTTCTCCCTGTCAGATACCTTCAGACTAAGATCCATGGGGACAAAGATTATTATTTTCTTTACTACCGTATCTCCATTGTCTAGAAGGATTCTATACACATATTAGAAACTCAATGTCTATTATTGAACCTACAAATAAATATAGAATATCCGACACAAAAATTATAAGAAATAACTCAAGCTTTTAATACTTAATTTTAAGCCAATTTTTCCTGCTTCTCAGTCTTTCTACAACCTAACTCTTACTTCACCCTGATTGTCTCTTGAAGATTTTGGTAAAAATAATTTTATCCTTAAACTGATATAATGATCATAACTCCAAGCTCACTGATTTCATAATTTTTACCACTAGATTAGACTCACCTATTAAAAAAAGTATATCTGCCACTAATTCTGATAATTAACTGTTGAAATTGAGTTTTTGTGTTCGTGAGTAAAGTCATGTCATCTGTCTGTAAGTATAAAGATTTGCTTATCCTTTGATGGTATTTACCATTTTAGAGATGCAATCAGATAACTTGGAATAGAAAGACAAAATTCATCTGGAAATGGTCTTTCCAGCTCTTCAATCAAGACTGAAATTGCAAAATCACACTAAGTTGTCTTAGGTTTCACAGAAGTTTAGCAAATTCAATGTTTATAATGTTATGAGTTATATAAGTTAGTTTTTCCACAAGGCAACATATTTTTGATAATATATAGAAAAAGAGCTAAATATGGCAATTAACAGTTGTTATTATGGTGACGTAGATAGAGAGTCAACTTACCATCATTAGTTTGTTGGATTTCATTAGCTTTAACAATTACTTTCTGAAACCTAATGTTTTTACAATTTAAAAAAAATGTCTTAAAATGCATACCAAGCCATTTCAAATAGATCTGAATTCAGGGCATAGTTTACAATGAGAAAATATCATCTGGGTCCATATCGCTAGCACACAGTAGATATCGTCAGATCATGTTCAATGAATATGTATTTTTTCTATAGTACAAATGCCAAAATGATGCAGAAATAGTTTTTGACATATCAGGTTAAGGGAAAATTAAATGAGAATAGAAACAGTTCTTATAAATTTTCCAAGTCAATATTTTTCCTTCGTATGAGGGAAAAATAAGGTCCAGATTAAAAAAAAAAAGAGATTTAATTTGTTGAAAGCAAGACTTCATCATATTAATATTGCTAAACCAAGATAACTTACACATAAAATAGCTCAGAAAATACTTATATTGTTGACCGAAGTCATAAGTTGCCAGTCTAATAAAGCTCTGAACTGGCCTTTTAAAGGCACAGTCAAACCAGGAGTGATGTCTCACACTTGTATTCCCAATACTTGTGAGGCTGAGCTAGGAGGATCACAGGTTTGAAACCAGGTTCAGCAACTTAGTGAGAGTATCAGAAACATAGCAAGACCCTGTTTCCAAATAAAAAAAATAAAATAGGCCTGGGGGTGTAGCCCAGGGCTAGAGGCTCCTGGGTTCTATCCCCAACACAATAAATAAATAAACAAATAAATAAATAAATAAATAAATAAATAAATAAATAAATAAATAAATAAATAAATAAAAAAGAACAGTCAATAGTCAAGGCACTGTCTTGAGGATGACATCTTGTTATTCTTCAATATGCACAAAAAACTTTAAAAAATACAGTGCTTGTTATATGGTCCTGCGTCTCTTATATCTAGCTTCTGTAGGTCTAGAAACCAAGCATTGGAGGTAGAAATGGCCACTCTCATAGTCGTCTCCACAACAGAATGTGTGTTTCTCATTCCCTTACATTTTCAAAATCTTTGTCATTAAATACATTGATTCTTGTGGAATAGGTACACTTCTGTGACAATACAACATAATTAAATTTATGGCTGCTGTTTGGGGTTCTCTTGCCAGAAGATAAGTGGGAGAAGAAGGGAGGTAGGGATACTGTGGGGAGCAATTGATCATTGTCATCATTGGGGGGTAATGTTGTACCTAGTTACTTGTGTAAAGAGGAGTTTGTTTGAACTCAGTGAGTTTACCGGTACATCTGTTGGCGTTTTGGCTATGAAAGAGTTATGAAAGCAACCATAACTAGGTAAAACATGATAATAGAAAGTTACACACCTTCGATAAGTTCTGGCTCACACTATTTACCAAATCACTGCCTGGGGACGAACTACAGTAATAGAGATCTGTAACACTACTGCTTTTAACACTACTTATGTAGTGACTGTGATTGTCTTGGTCAACATTGTCACTGTTGTGGTCCAATAAGCCTGACCACACACAACTTAGAGAAAGGAAGATTTATTTGGTCACAGTTTTGGAGATTTCAGAGTTTCAGTCCATGTCAGGCTGGGTTGTGGAGCTCAGGAGATGACAGCAAGCAGCAGAGAGAGGGAGAAAGCAAATACTCTGCTCTCACACCATGGAGGCTAGAAGCAAAAGAAGGAGCAAAGGGAGGAGAGACTATACATAATCTTTAGGGCCACAGCCCCAGGGATGCCTTTTCAATAACCAAGCTCCACCTCCGACATGGCTCCCCTAGTTCCATGAAGTCTAGTATGATATTCTAATTGAAAACTACACTAGTAATTGACTGTAACCTTAAAAATCAGTAATAAATATAAATTAATGAATTTAATATATGTAATGATGATCTCGAGTATCTCACCAGGTCTTTGTCTTATGGAGTAGAAGAATGAAATCCACAGACATCAGGAAAGTGAAAGGAGGAAGTTTATTTTAAAGGGGCAAGCAAACAGAGAGGCAGACCACCCCTGGGAGCCTTGGCAGACTCTAGAGTCCAGCGGGGCATTCTGATGGTGACTGAATGTAGTCCAGGCCACACACCGGCAATTGCACACCACCTCTCCCCAACGTCCACTCGAACCATCACACAGAGTAGCATGATTAAAGCTTTCATGTAGGGGAGCTGATTTGGGTACTGAGCTTAGGGCTTTATATATGTTTGAAATCCCTTTGTATAGACATTAACCAATGAAGAAAGTCCCCATCTTTCATCTTGCTTTTCTTGACTTAGTGGATTTGTCATCTATGGCCTTTAATTCCCCAAAGTCACGAGACTCTTTGCTCTGCTGTTTGTTCGCTGGTCTATAGTAGTAACAGCGAGGTTGATGCCCAGAGATCTTTGGTTCCTGACATCTTGGCTCCACTGCTGTACATTTAGTTGTTCATGTTCAATGAACAACACAGAACTATCTTCCTTCTTGGTGTGTGGGATGGGGAGAGTTGCTGGATTTTGATTTTCTTAACCCTTACCTCCTAGGAGTCTGGTTTCCTCAGTGCCTACCCAATACCTAACTCCTCAATGAGTAGTCTTTAGTGAAAAAACTCTATAGCAGATAATATCAGCAAATGTACTTCCTGTGTGTCCAGAACCACTGGTTTCTTACTCCTAATACCTTTGTCAAATTGCCTGAGGGCTTTCTATGGATGCCTGAATATGTTCTCCATGTGCTTTCAGAGAAAGAATGGCTATAAATTAATTCACAGTTAAACAGCCCAGTTTCTCATAGTGTGGGTGAGAAAGCTAGATATCCTAGCTCTTTTTGTCTACAGTTTCCCATATGTCCCCATGGCAACTAAATTGGACACAATAGTGACATGCTCCTTAATACATCCTCTATTGATGTCCTTCTTTTCTCCTTTACTTCTATGATACTCTACTTTTGCTTCCTGAAATATCTATCCCTGTAAATTATTTGCACTCCAATTCGTGTCTCAGTGTCTATTGGCAAGATCTCATCTAAGACCTATGGTATGTCACATATATTCTAAGAAGTGAGTAGAAACATCGAATAAGAAGTGTAGGCATTTGAGAACACTACAATTTTGCATAGTATTCTTTGAGAGACTGTTAGGGTTAGAGAGAGAATTTGATATGATTAAGCCATGTGGGTTGTAATCTCATCAGTGGAAAAGTCCATTATAATGGATTTATTAGATGGTAACCTAGGCAGGTAGAGTGTGGCTGGAGGAGGTTAGTCCCTGAGGGTGTGGCCTTAGGGAATGTATTTGTATCTTTGAATCATCTTGCTCTCTTTTGTTTCTGGCCTCCTTGAATCATCTTGCTCTCTTTTGTTTCTGGCCTCCTTGAATCATCTTGCTGTCTTTTGTTTCTGGCCTCCATGATTTGCTCTCTCCCTCTCTACTTCTCACACAATGCCCTGAGCTCCATAAATGTAACCTGACTTGACAGGGACTGAACCCTTGAAATCTCCAGAATTATGAGCAATTAAATCTTCCTTCCTATAAGTTGTGTGGTCAGTTGTTTTTACTGATAATGTTGAGAGGGAGAGAGAGAGAGAGAGAGAGAGAGAGAGAGAGAGAGAGAGAGAGAGAGAGAGAGAGAGAGAGATTGTTTGAGAATCTAATAATTAAGCAAATATCTGAAGAAGATGAGAGGATTTGACCATGCCTGCATGAAGAATATACTAAGCAGTGGACACAGCAAAGGTCACAAGATTGGAACATTTCTGGCATGTTTTTAAATAACAAGGTGGTGATAGACTATGAACTGGAGAGAGTAGGAGAAAGTGAGAATAGTGAGAGCTGATATCAGAGAGGTGAGACAATGGTAGAGTGGGTGAAAACTGTATTGAATCTCTTAAGACAGAGTGAGATCCTTGCCTTTACTGAAAGGAAAGAGGCATCATGGTATGGTTTTGAACAGCTCATTCTGCCTTAGATGTGTCGAGTTTTAATTCTAAGGTATTGAATTCTGGTTCCTTAGTTTCTGAAAGCAGGAGATGCCTCCTGAAAGGGGATGGGAGTTATTTGGGCATGATTATTCAGACATTGTTTTGTTCTTATGCTTATGCATCCAGAAATTGTGGAATAAAGTGCAGATTTCTGTGATTCGTCATGTTGACTTTTAAGGCTCCTGGGCCTTTAGGCATGGTCTCAAAGCCAACCTGCTTCTATTTCTTCTTTGTGCACCATCCATGATGGCTATGCTCTCTGACTGCTACTAATAACAGGATAGAGATCTTGTTGAATTTTCTGCTAAATTTTTCTATATCTTACCATTGGGTAAGACAAGATTGTTCATCTTACAAGATGTATGTTTGGAAGCATTTTTCATGTAGGGTAGTGTGTTTTTTTCTTTATCTCATGGATCTCTAAATGTCTCACTCTGTAATGATTCTCCCATTTCCAGCTGTTAAAGAAGGGCACCCCCAGGCCTCCCACCAAAGCTGGTGTGTGAGAAATAAATAAATGAATAATTCACCACAAACAATTCTTGTGTTCAAGCAAACAGCATAGCTCTCCATGGGGAAGGGTCCAAAGAAAAGCATGTTTGCATTTCATTAGAATCTAATTTGCAACGCCAGAGTTACACAAAGTAACACAAGATTTTTTTTATATTATTTAGGGACCTTAACTGAGCTTTTAAAACTCACTGAGAAAAGTGTGCCAATTTATCATTATCATTGATTTTTTTCCTGACATTTAGGTAAAAGGTCTTAATATTTTAATATGAGGAGGTAAGTCATCTATAATGCAGATTTATAGTCATAAACTATAAGAATCCATCAACGAAGCCAACTCATCAAAATTTTAACCTTTGATATGCTAAATGGTCATGTTTCAAGAGAATGGACATGCTCTGGCAATTTCACAAAAGTTGTTGTAAACTTTACAGGATAGACTCAGCTAAATTCCCTGCTATTGGAAGAATAATAGCCTAGATAGACACATCAAGTGTCAGAAGGTGAGTTCTTACAACCATTTTTGTGCAAAGAGGAAAAATTGAGGGGCTGATAGGTTAGACTAAAGGACTTGAGAAGGTAAGAATGATTTTGATGTTGCCCTGTTTTATTTTATTTTCCAGAAAAAAGAAAATTTATACTAGTATCACATAGGAAACAATTACACATACATTTTTTCCCCTATGTTCAATAGAAAGTAGAGATGTGGTTTTTGTGTTTCAGTTAAATTTATATCATGTGTTTCTGCCTACCTTCCTTCCCAGGTGCATCATTATTCAGTTGATCAAAAAGGCTTTATTAGCCAGGCATGGTGGCACGCACTTGTAACCCAAGTACTCGGGATGCTGAGACAGAAGGATCACAGGTTCGAAGACAGTCCCAGCAAGTAATGAGACTCTCATTAACCTACAAAGATTATGTTTAAAAATAAAAATAAAATAGGCCTACAGGTACAGCTCAGAAGTAGAATGCCCTTGGGTTGAATCCCCAGTACCAATAAATAAATAAATAAATAAATAAATAAATAAATGCCTTTATTGCTCTTTGATGGTTTGGTTTGATATAGAAATTTCAAGAAAAGTTTTGGGTCACCAAGCAGCTCCTATCTTAGTCTTCACCCAATTGCCATATTCAGGATACACTGATGTTTTTGTATTCCTATAGATTTAACTATCTCCCCCCACTATTTGTGAACCATTATTTAATTGTGGAACAATTAATAATATAAGATGTTGTGCATTGTAGAAAATAGCCAATTGGGAGAGTTTATGTATTTTGTTGGTTTTAGGTTTAGTTTTTCTTTTTCTTTGATTCATTATTCTATCCCCAGTGAAAATTGCAACATTTCTGGTGTATTTCTTCCCAGTGTTTCCTTCTTATTTATGTTTTTGTATCATGTTAATTTCATTCCAGGAGGTGGCATCTGTGACACAATGACTGTTTCCATAGTTGTGCCTGGCGCCTTTTTCCTTTGAGCACCCCTGCACTCTTCCATCCATGACACTAATTGGGCCAGTCAAGGCCATTCCCCAGGGAGATCCCTTTCTTTGTGGATACAGACATGTTCATATACTAACACTGAGATGCAGGACTGCGACCCTCCCTGTGTAGAGCATTGTCCCTGTAGATAGAAGTGAGGCTAACATTCAAAGAGAAGGGGCAGTAAGAAGAAAGACTGGACGCCCAAGGGTCCTCGCTTAGAAGGACCATGCTCCTGCATTCTGCCTTGGAATTTGTCCTTCTTAAGAGGTTTGAGTTTTTAGTGGTTTCTTTAGTCTCGTGAATAACTCTCAAGTCTACCAATCATATCTTAAAGTAGTTAATTTGATCTCCTGCTTGTATCAAAAAGAGGTCTGATCAATAAGAATACCAGATATACAAATTTGCATTTTTTCCCAATTACTAAACTTGCCCAATATTAGCCTCAAAGTTTAATTGATATTCTACATACTTGGAATTGGATTTTTGGTCTAATTATTGAAACAGAAGAAGTATTAATTTTTTTTTTTTTTTTTTAGTAGTGCTAGAGATTAAATCCAGAGGCATTCATTACCTTGAAGCCACACCCCCACACTCCCAGCCCTTTTTACTTTTTGTTTGGAAACAGGGTCTCAGTAGGTTTCTGAGAGTCTTCCTATATTGCTGATACCTTGAACTTGCAATCCTCCTGTTTCAGTTTCCCAAGTTCTGAGATTAAAGGCGTGTGCTACTATGCCCAGCTGTATTTACCTTCTTATTAAAATTAATGACTGTATAATGTTACATAATGTAGTTTTATCATAGTTAAATTAATCTGTATGTTATGAGATAATCTTTACCACTTATAAATAATGCTGAAATTTATACTCTTTCATAGTCCTGTTTTCAAAATTTAGGCTAATAACCTAAGACAGTTTCCCAAATATTGGGTCACTGTATAGAGGATAAATATTTTAATGAATTAAAATTCCTGTTGATAAATCACCTTTTAAAATGTATGAACTAATTTTTTTTTCTTTTTTTGCAGTACTGGGGATTGAACTCAGGGGCGTTCTACCTCCGAGCTATACTCCCAGACCTAATTTTTATTCTTTATTTTGAAACCGAGTCTCACTAAGTTTCGGAGTGCCTCACTAGGTAGCTGATGCTGGCCGCGAACCCGTATCCTCCGGTCTCAGCCTCTCGAATGCTGGGATTACAAGCATGCGCCACCACGCCCGGCTTTGAACTAATTTATTTTACTATAAGTATTCTCAACATCTAGTAGTATTACTTTTTCAATATTTCTAAATTAGAAAGTGAAAAATGATAAATGTTTCGATTTGTGTTTATTTGATTACCAGTGAGGTTTAACATCTTTATATGTGTTGTACTACTTAATAATTTCCCCTATTTGTATAAAGTCAAATATTCCCTTAATGAAAAATTCATATAATCACTTTGTATGAATACAATATAATAAGCAGTTACTTAGAACTTTAAGGCATAAATAGTAAAAACAGCAAGCATTTCTTTTGTTGATGGCACTAAATATTTTGGTCTACATTTGGACATTACTGATAGGGAATCATCATACAAATCTTTGTATGCTACCTGACTTGGAGCACTTTGAATGAAAATGTATTGTTAAGATATTTTCTGATAGATGTAGATGATGCCTAGTTGTATTTATCAAGTGAACAGAATAAATGTGTTTCAGAGCTCTCTCCATTATCATGGGCATCCCAGAACTAAGAAAAGCATCATTCTCAGTAGCAGGTTTCTACAAAAAAAAAAATAAATAAATAAATAAAAATCACTCTCCTTCCAAACAGCAGCGTGACTTTTGACACTTTCAGGCAGATTAAGAACCAGAGTCACAGTGGGCAGCCATAAGAGTGTAAACACACTGAGCAATGGGTCTCTCCATTGGTGGGAGAAAATTAGTGACTAAAGCCCTTAAAACCGTGGATCAATGGTAGTGATGTGCTACAAGGAATCTATGAACAAGCTTCTTTCTTTTCTGTTTCACAGGGGGCATCAGTAGAGAGTGTGATCCGTGGAAGTCAATAGAAACCATTGTGAAAGTAGTGTGTATGTGTGGATTTAACCGGCCTTGAGAGAGAGCTGAAAGGAAAATAAAATATGTGTCTAAATCTGTGGTAATTACTTCCTACATTGTTGGTTAAAAAAAAAAAAGAAAGAAAGAAAGAAAAGGAAAGAGAAAATCTAAGACATCCAACAAATTGAGAATAACAACAAAAATCAACAAATCTAAAACATCATAATTTTTGTTTCTGAAATGATTGCAGGACCACTAGAGAAGACATATGCTCTGTCTTCTGACTTGATGGAAAGTGACAGTCTCCAGTGCATCATAATTGATGGGATATGCACAACACACATGGAATGTCAAAAGAGTGGAAGCAAGGATGCAGCTGAATTCAACACCAGATCGGCCACATGAAAATTGATTGTAACTCGAGAGCTTCCTTTCTGCCGGTACACAAGTGAACCCTGGAATTTTCCCTAGCCGCCTTTCTCTTCACTGGAGTTCTCCCCATTGTACCCACTGCCTTTTCTGGAGTAGAAAAGGACCGAATAGAAGAAAAGCTGTTGAGTTGAAGAGAATGTAGGTGGTAAGGCTGGAAACCAGTTGAGATGAAGGAAGGAAGCAGCACTGAATTGTTTCTCATCATTCTGTTCCACTCCTGAAAGGAACACGGTTTCATCTCCCTTAGGAGAGACAGTTAGATATGTTTGTCTTGTTAACACTCTCTAGATATTTCATTATGGGATATTATCTTTTGACTTCCACTCATGAGAGACAGTTGTATTCCTTTACACCACATATATTCTCTCCTTAATTTTTCATAAATATTGGTATACCTATTTCTCATTAAATCAGGCATCGGTGATGATTTGATGGTGTCTCTACAGAGAACAGAGACAGAAGGTATAATACAATTACATTTCTTTCTTTTTCTTTTTCTTTTCTTTTCTTGTGTGTGTGTGTGGTAATGGAGATTGAACCCAGGCATGTTCTACCTCCCAGTAACACCCCCAGTCTTATTTTATTTTTTATTTTGAAACAAGAGCTCACTAAGTTGATAAGACTGGCCTCAAACCTGTGATCCTCTTGTCTCAGCCTCCAAAGTACTGGGATGACAGGCATGTGCCACCATGCCCAGTTGATTACAATTTTTTGTAGTACAAATTTATGGATACCGTTAAGACTCCGATTGTCTCTCTGTCTTCCCTGAATTAAGTGCCTAATTTCTCATCATACATTTTTTCCAAATGTCCACTTATAGTATGTATATTATTTTACAGTCTGTGATTCTTCTCCTAAACATTCAGTGTTCTCTTGATCTAAATTGGACTTGTTTTTCCCCAGTCTGACTCAGCCATTGCTATTATCCTAGGTCTTAATTTTGTTGCTCTATCAGGTTTGATGATTCTTCTGTGTCTATAGTGAATTATTTTTATTTTTATTTTCATAAGAGCACATTCTGAAATGGCTCACAAATGAAAAACTGAGTGGGAGTTAAATTTCTTGAGTACCTACATGACTGACAATGTCTATAATCTTTCTCACGTGAGTGGCAGTTTGCCTGGACATGGAATTCTGTAGTGACAATCTACATCATGAAATCCAAAATAAGTATGATTCTTATTGCTTTGTAGGTGACATATACAGTAAATTTTAATACTTTCTATTTACTTTTGCTCTGGAATTTCATAGTGTTGTTCTGTGCTTGACGATTTTTTTCCACCACTTATTTCCTTGAGAACTTCTGGTCTTTTCTTTGGAGATACATGTCCTTCTCATCTGGGACCGCTCAGCTTGTATTATTTCTTTAATAGTTTTCTCCCCTAGGTCTTATCACTTTTCACCAATGTTCTTATGTTAGAAAGATTGGATTGACATTACATTCCTTGTATTTATTCCATATTTTATGTTGTATACCATATTTTATTCTAAATTCTAAGATATTTAAACAGTTTTTTCTTCCATTAATTTTTTTATAACTTTTTCTTTCAGCATCATATATTTCCCAGATCTAATTCCTGTTCTCTCTGTATACAATATCTTCACTCATCCTGACATCCAAAGATACTATTTCTTTTACTTTTAGTAGTTTATGAAGTTTTTTTTCCCCATAAACTGGCACATCTCTTTATATAAATACTTTTGGTTTTCTAAGAATCATCATATTATTTCTCATCTGTGTGCTTTCTACTCTATTTTCTACCTATTCCTTAAGATGTGGCTTCTATAGCATTGTCAAGAAAACTTTTTGACTCATACTATTAAATACTTGTTTTTCAGTGACTCAGTGGTGTCTGTTTGTATTTTATTGATTTTATATAAGCCCATCTGTTTCACCCACTGTATGTAAATCCGTGACTGATCCATCTGCATTTTCCAAGCACCTAACCCAACTTTTAAATAGAAGTTCTATGCACTTTTAAATATTTATGAAATGGATAAATGAATAAAATAGTTGTGGTTTTTATATGTTTATCATGAGCCAACAGTAAAATATATAATATTATTGACAAATTAGTATTATAATCTTAAGTAAAGAAAATTTGGTGTTTGTGAAAAAAAAGTAAAAGTTTAGGTCTAACCATATGTAGAATATTTGGTATATTTTTGGAAGTCAAATTTTAATAGAGATGTTAAGAAACTTTATTTTGGTATATCAGGAAATAGACCCATATTAAAATATGGAGGTCTGAAAATTATGTCAAAAGAAGAGTTGAAATATATGAAAATTTCTCATCTGATATTTTAGAAATTTGGGGATATGATGAATTTTCTAAATATGTGAAGAATTTTGGTGTGCTTGTAGGATTAATTTATTTTTCTATATTAAGTTCAGAAAGAAAAATCTAAACAGATGAGTAATAGAATTTTGGTTTAGTATGAGTTAGAATACCCTAAGTGGAACATATTTTTTATAAGAAAAATATCTTTCTCCATCATGAGAAGTTCTAAATGGATTGACCAAATCTCTGAGATGTTTTAGGTAGGTTTTCCACATGTGATCAAAAATTAAACTCTAAGATCTCTAAGCAGCCTTCAGTGCTTTGAATTTTACAATGGAATAAAAAGATTTTACTAAGTCAAAACATCAACCAAATATCAAAACTCATGCATCATCCATTGGAGAAAACCTACACAGAGAGTACATATAATAAAACCCAAAGGTTAATGTTTAGAAAAAGAATAAAAATGATAAAATATTGTCAAAATGAAAATTATAAGAAATATTTTTGAGCTGTTACTTTATTATAATCCTATATATATATATACATATACATATATATATTGCTCATGATAGTCATCATTTAATTGATGTATTACTTGAAAAGTTAGGTATTCCCAATTTTATCAGATGATTTTAAAGAGCTATAAAGTCTGAAAAGAATAAAATAGATGAATGGCCAAATTAAATAACTTTCCTAAGCTTGCCCAGATAATGAGTACATTATAATGCCTAGACTTTATATGTTTGCTTTAAAATTTAGAATTCATATAACTGACATAATGTATAATAGTTAAATGATTACATTTTAATCTGTCATTTAATTGTTACATTCAAAATGGCATAATAAAATGATAATGAGTTGGAGTGATTTCCATTTATAACCTTCTACATCTATGGAAGACAAGCATCAATGCTGTATTTCCTTTTACAATCTCAGAGAAAAATATACTATCTACTTTACATTCATGATCATTAAGAATGTTCTCCTGCTAGTTTGGATTAGAAGAGAGAGCTGAGGCTGCACTGCCCCCAACTTACTAATAATAAAAGAGAACCACTCTACTCAACAGTTCCTAAAACCATCTCCCAAAAATGGGGTCATTACATTGTGTTTGTTACACCAAAATATAGATAGAAGCTTACAAGTTCTATTTAAATTACACTTAGGACATACTTGGTGCTGGAGTTTTTCTTATAATTATGTATAACACAAGTAATCTATGGATATCTGACATTTGAATTTTCTTTCGATGACCCACACGCTGAGCTCTCCATCTAAAGAACAGTTGGCAGAAAGAGCTTCTTCGTGAATTTTGATTTTTGTAGATAAGCATCTGCACAAATCCCGCAAGGTTATGCTACAGAGGCAGATGCTTGTATAAACTACAGTTCAATCCTATGCCCTGCCACTGTCTACTTTCCCTTCCATACATCATCACCCAAAATAACGAGATAATAGAAAACCAGTTTTGATTCCAGAATGATTTGGGTTGATGATGATGAATGAAGCTGAAGAGACAGTCTGATTTTCATAAGTTAAATTGAACTTGCAGCGCCAAATGTAGCAACAACAGCAAAAAGATTAGCAGACATGACAAGGGGAGAAAGAAGAATTTATGTGCAAACACATAATGCCATTTGGAAAAAAAAAGGGAGTTATGAAAATGTACACATGCACAGATACTGAAATACTGGCAAGGAAAAAAACCTAAAAATATATTATCTACTCTTGGAAGCAATTGTTGCAGCAAATGAGGGCCAAGCAAATAGAGCTAGATAGTTTCAGGAAATAATTTCATTTTATATGCACTGTGTAAGAAACCATACCTTTGTCCTCTTGGCATATAACACAAGTAATTATAAGGAACCATAGTCTAGACGGAAGCCAACGGCGGGAAGAGCATCAGGTGGCACCCTTGAATACGTTAGCACATGCAACCCACATTCCTCATTATTCACCTACAGCCTTGGTGAAGCAGGAAGAATTCCAACTGTCGCCTTGATCACCCTGTTCTGAGATCACACAACAAATAATAAGACAATGCGTTTCTCCATGTTTCAAGTTGCCTGTAAGTAACTGATACACCAATTCCTTCCTCTATTTTGTGGCTTCAGAAGAGGTACACTGAGAAGTTAATATCATAATGATTTATATCTAAAGATTCTTTAGATTTTGCTCCAGCAATGAACTGGTTTATTTTTATTTTTTAAAAAAGGTTCAGATAAAGATAAATTCAAACAATTGTCCTTTGTCTCTACGTATAATTAGTCCCCCGTTATCCACTAGAAATATGCTCCAAGATACCCATTGGAGGCTTGAAACCAGGGATAGTACCAAACCCTGTAAAACTATTGTTTCCTTACCCATGAATACCTATGATAAAGTTAAATTTACAAATAAAGCACAGTAAGAAATTAAAAACAATAATTCATATTAAAATATATAAAAGTATAGCAATAAATATAATCAAAGCTATTAAAAGCATATCAATTTCTGGAACTTTCCATTCCATATTTTTCTATCATAGCCGACAGTGGGTAACTCAATCTGCTGGAAGAGAAGTTATGGATAAAGGGAGGGCTACGGCAAACCTGTAGGCTGCTTTTGTCTTAGTCAATTTGGGTTAAATTGATGCTCTGTTTGTATTTCTCTCACATCAATCCTCAGGTTAATGTTAGCATTAAAGTGACTCAAAGTGTATTATATGTTGTACCCAAGATATTAGTTCAGTTAGTAGAAAATACAGTTTGATTTGTAATAACATTTTGAATGTCTCAAGAAAATCATCTAATACCAAAGAATTAACATCTAACTTACTTGTGTAATGTCAAAAGCAAAAAAGAATGATCCAAATATGTCTTCTGTCATTGTATTCAATGCATTTTTAAGATGCAGCCTAAAGAAAAAAAAGGTTAAAATAATTGTGAATTTAAACATTATAAGTTAGAGGTAGGGAGACATTCTAAATTAGCTTTAGAGAAGCCTAAATGAAATGTAAGTCATTTTTTATTGTTCTCAAAAATTATATCTGTCTTAATCTTCTTTTGTATGGGAAAATCATGATGCTTTTTCTGTTTTTATACTCTTATTTGGAGCCAGGCATGGTGGCGCACGCTTGTAATCCCAGCATTTGGGAGGCTGAGACCGGAGGATCCGGGTTCGAGGCCAACCTCAGCTACCTAGTGAGGCACTCCGCAACTTAGTGAGACCCTGTTTCAAAATAAAGAATAAAAAATAGGGCTGGGGGTATAGCTCGGAGGTAGAATGCCCCTGAGTTCAATCCCCAGTACCGCAAAAACAACAACAAAAAAAATTGCATCAGTGTATTGCAATTATACATCATAGAGAGATTCAATATACACAAACATATATGCACACAGCTCTTGGTGTACTTGTTTTTATAATAATAAAACATAAGGGTCAACGTCTGCCCTTGGTCTTAAGAGAGTAATTGACACTGCGAGTGTCCACAGTAAACAATTCTAAACCTAGACAAAACGTACACAGCTATTGACAGAGTTAGACATGAGGCCATGTAGGAACAAGGTTCTTGACATCAGAGTAACAGATGTGATCAGTGCTGCAGTTGATAGGGGTTTCTTCATAATGCCGCTTTGGGATCACGGCACAGAGTTACAACCCCAGCCCCCAAGCACTGTGGTCTTAACAGACAGAAACCATATTTTGTAACTGAAGAGGCAGCTGGAGTCTGAGGGGCAGGGTGTTTGAGAGAAGGGAATGTGTAAGGAAGATTCCAGAAATCTGCATGTGGCCTTTTTGTTTTTAATGTAGGCACCAGTAAAGCTTCCCTGATGCAGACAGAGAGCTGCTGCCGGGAGAAGTAGGTTGAAAAGGGATTTTGGAGGTCACACAATACTGAGAGAAATCGATCAGACCAGCCAGAAAAGAGACATGACTGCAGACACCAGCACGGAGTTGGCACTCCTGAAGAGCTACACCTGAGGGTGCTTTCCTAACAGAAATTGGAAATAATGTTCCGAAATCATGTTAATCCATCAGTGAATGAACTTTTCTCCAAAACAAAAGGTACTGCTTTCAAAAATAAATAAAATAGACTATTTGAAAATGCGAGAGAGAAAAATCTAGCCTAAAAAAATGGATAGATGTTCAATGAAATTTGACCAATCCCAGGAGTAAAAATGAATCAATTGGAATGGAAACCGAGATGTTCCTCAAGTTCCAGTACGTAGACAATACAAAAAAGTAGCAACTGACAAATGTGTTAATGAACTTCAAAGAAAACCTCATAAAATACGAAGGGAGAGTGGTATTTACATCAGGCAAAACATTCATTTTGTGAAATACATTACTAGCAAATAAAGAACATGTTCCAATGACAGAGCAGTTGATTCATCAGGAGGATTTAATAACAAAACACACACATGCCCTTACTAACACAATATGAAATGCAGGATGTCAGAACAGACAGAATTGAAGAGAAGGTTCAAAACTCAAACTTGAAGGTGTTGATGCTCCATTTTCAGCGATGGACAGATCTCAGCCGATCAGTGAGGAAGCAGAAGTGTTGAGCAAAGTTGTAAGTTGACTGGCCCCGACAGACACCCACAGCACTCTCATCTGACAGTAGCAGCTGCCCGTCACTCACAAGCCACCCTGCACTCTGGGTAACCAGTACTTCTAAATACATATAAAAGGACCGAAATCAAAGTTGTTTCTCCAACTTCTAGGAAAGGCAGTTTGAATTCAGCAAAAGGAAGAAATTCAAAGAATTCACAAATAAGTGCAAAATAATAAGCTGCAAGGAAAGTTTAAAAAAATTCTAGATGAATGAAAATGAAGGCACACTAAAATTAATGAGAGGAAAGCAAAAAAAATGCTAAGAGAAAAAATTATAATTGTAAATCCTAATTATAAAAATTATAAGCCTAAATTATAAGTTTAATTATAATTAAGTTATAAGTATCAGAAGTAATATATAAATTAATAACCCATCTTTCTTTCCTGAAAGCCTGGAAAAAAAGTAAGAATGGAAGAAAGGTAGGCAGTAGCAAAGGCCAGACTAGGAGTTAATGAAGTGAAAAATAGACAATAGAGAAAATGAAGGAAAGTTTTTCCTAAGGCCTAACAAAATTGATAAACCTTTGGAAAACTGATTAAAAAAAAAGAGGGGGTGGGGGAGGGAAACAAATTACTAAAATCAGGAATGAAAGAAGGCCACCACTAATAACCGTACAGAAATAAGACTGGCCGAAAGGAATACTGTGATAACTGTAGACCAATCAGATAATTTAGATTCCACAGACTAATTGCTAGAGAGAGAGAGAAAAAAAATGCTGCCTAATATGACTAAGGAAAAGTAGAAAATCTGCAAAGAACCCTAACAAATAAAGGACTGAATTAGTATTTTTAAACCTTCTCACTAATGGAAAGAGAGAAAGAAAGAAAGAAAGAAAGAAAGAAAGAAAGAAAGAAAGAAAGAAAGAAAGAAAGAAAGAAAGAAAGAAGAAAAAAAGAAAGAAAGAAAGAGGAAGGAAGGAAGGAAGGAAGGAAGGAAGGAAGGAAGGAAGGAAGGAAGGAAGGAAGGAAGGGAGGGAAGGAAGGAAGGTCTAAGCCTAAAAGCATCCACCTCTCAGCCACAGAGTAAAACATCTCCTGCACCCTGTCCTTCCTTTGTTACAAGACATAAACAGTAGTGGGTGACTCTTTAAATATTACCCCTGTGACCACTGGGTGGCCCTTTGGCATGATAAATTTTGTGAGTATAAGCTGGAGAATTGTCACAAAAGAAAGGGGCTTCTATGGCAGGACTTCTCTAGACCAGGCCTCCTGCGGGTGCACTCCCAGGGCGTCCAGAACCCAGGCTCCCCAGGCTCATTCCCATCAATGGATTCTTCCAGCTGCTTCCATGTATTATTGGCAAGTTCTGTCAGAGAAGCACCAGCTCTTATCTGCCCTTTAGTGAGCGGTGGCCCCGGCCTGTCCATCAAGGTCTGTTTATCACTTTAGAGTGGTGCACATGCATGTGCATGCTTGTGTGCGTGCATGCATGTGTGTTCCTTCGCTTGCATGGGCCTGTATGTGTGCTTGTATGTGTAAAAGGGCTCTTTCGCATATTAAAGAAAACATATGTCCCTTCACTTTCTGTGACTGTCTAATCTCACTTAATGTAATGTTCTCCAGGTCCTTCTTTCGTCTTGCAAATGACATTATTTTATTCTTTATTGCTGAATAGAATTCCATTGTGTGAGCCTGGCATGGTGGAGCATGCTTGTAATCCCAGTACTTGGGAGGTAGAGACAGGATGATCACGGGGTTCATGGCCAGCCTCAGTTACTTAGTGAGGCCTTCTGCTACTTAGTGAGACCCTGTTTCAAAATAAAGAATAAAAAATAGGGCCGGGGGCTGGGGGTGTAGCCCAGAAATAGAATGCCCCCAGGTTTAATCCCCAGTGCCTAAAAAAAAAAAAAAAAAAAGAATTCCATTATGTGATTGTGTGTATTTCTCATAGTTTTGTGATCCATTCATCTGTTGATGGACGCCTAGGTTGACTCCATAATTTGGCTATTGTGAATGCTACCTCTAAGAACCCGGGTATGCATATACTACTGTAGTTCTCTGGTTTCATCCTCTTTGGAATATCCACAAGCTAAGGAGTAACTGGGATACCAGAGGGACTCCAGATAACAGAGGAGAAACCTCAGTGGAGCCAGGGAAGTGGTCTAAAGGTAGGGAAAGGGGAAGACTGAGGTTCCTTATTGGAAATACTAACATGAACTGTGTGCACATAGGTGAAAACCTCAATGTCAATCTCAGAACTCTGTATGGGAAGGGGGGAGACAGGGAGGCGGGGGGGGGGGACCAAGTGCTGTGTGCATGTATGTCAGTGTCAACATGATTTACATTATGATGTGAGATGATAATGCATCAATAAAAACACATTTTTTTTTTTTTGTAAAAAAAGGACTCTTTTGAACGCTCAGTCTCAGCCCAAGACACAGTGACTGCTTCTTATGTCCGTTATTCCTGGATTTTGGAATGTTCTCATTACTTCTTCCTGTTCAATGCTTTGGGGTTTCCTCTGTTATGGGCTGGCCTGAAGCCTTAGCCTTAGCGTAAGTAATGCCATGTGGCTACCCTAGGTGACCCAGCTAGTCACGCAGAATTGCTTGCTTGGCTTCTGTCATTTCTGCTTGACCTGCACCTGCAGGAACAGCCTGTTAGGAACTTTCCATCCTTGTCACAATAATAGAAGGATCCATCTTTGTCACAACCAGGATATGTGTGTAATAGAAGGAGTTGATGTGGTTTGTTGAGCTTATGCACAATACTGTTTTGTGGCTTCCGAATGTTAAGCTTAGCTACCACCTCTGCTGTGCCACCCTGCTGTGAGAACCTAAACTTTTCACCCTGAACTTAAGGTTTGTTTGTATAAAAGTAGCCCAAATGGCCATTTGGTACTGCATTTGGGTTCAGTGCCTAGTGCAATCCTGCCTGGTTAATAAAGACTTTCTTTTGGCTCTATTTTTGCATCTGGGTGGTTTTCCCTGGTGGTCCTACCTCATAAACACCCCCTCCCTATTTTCTGTTGTAATCATTTTTTGTTAACTTTTACTGTTAAAATTTTATAAATTCTCTTTCCTGATGACCTTAGCTGATATTTTACACATATGACTGTCATTCATTTGATTTCATCAGTATACAGTAGTTCATAATCTGACTACCCTATATTTATTTATAAATTCTCCTATTCTGAAAATTTATGTTTGGTTCTTTTAAAAATTTTTCAGGATTATAGGAGATTTTCTGGGTTGTAACATATATATGTATATATATATATATATATATATATATATATATATATATATATACCCATAGATTATTATAGAAAAAAACAATTGTTGACCAGCAGCAGCATTCTGCAAACCTGTTCTTCACCAGCAGCATTTGAATGCTCATGTGAACATGCTCATGTGAATGTTGCTTCATAATTCACCAACAGATAGTACTGTCAAACATTAAAAAGAAAGTCCCAGCCAAGGGTGGTGGCACACGCTTGTACACCCAGTACTTAGGAGACTGGGACAGGAGGATTACAGGTTCCAGGTAACTTAGGGAGACCCTGTTTCAAAATAAAAAGGTCCGGGGTGCGGCTCAGTGGTAAAATGCCTCTGGTACCCGTCCCCGACACGCATACATGTTTTCCAGTCCATTTAGTCAAGTAGGGAAAGGCATTATTTTATTTTAATTTTTCTTTTCTTGATAAATGGTGGATCACAGTCATTTGTGTTTTCTCTGGTAAGGAAACTATTTTTGTGTTTTACCTATTTTTCTGTCTGTTGGGTATATAATTTTTATTGTTGATGTGAATTAATCCTTAATATATGTTGCCTAGTTTCTTTTAAGGTCCATATGTTATCAATAATTTTCAGTCTTTGACAATTTTATTTTCTTTAGGATATGTTTCAGTTAGGAGAAAGCTTAACTTGAAAACAATGATCTTTATCAATCCTTTCTTTTATGGTTATATAATGTGAATAAGAATGTTATTCTATTGTATTCTAAAGGATTTATCTGTGTTTTGAGCCAGATATATTATTTTTTAACCCATGTGGATTGCTGTCAGTGTTTAATATAAAGTGGAAACAATAATTCATCTTATTTTACTCATTTGGACACTATTTGTCCCAGCTTCAGACACTGGTATTTCTTAATATCCCACATGGAAATGCAAGAAGAGCTCTATCATAAATAAGATAATTATATGTCCATGAATTTATTCCTGGTTTTCCTTTCTGTAACACTCATAGTACAATGTCTTAGTAAAGCTTTGATTTTATAAGGCTAATAGCCAACCGTTATACCTCTTTTCAGAGGTGTCTGAAGTTCTTGTTAATTTTTATGAAAAACTCTTGAAATTTTGACAAAAATTATAATAAATCTATACAGAAAAATTTTCATTTTCTATAGGGTAGTGTATATTTCCAAGTAAATTTTTCAGCTTTGTAGGTGGAGACTAAGTGTTACTTAAACTTTATTTATGCTCTGGTTTTCAAAGTATCCTTTAAGGATTATTTATCCCAAATTTGCACTTTCCTAATTTTACCCGTGGCTAGCACAGACATGCTTTTTTGTCTCCCTATGATTCTTTTCTTAAAACATAGTTTGAACCAAATCATGTGTATTTATTACCTGCGCTCCTTGAGAACATAAACAACATTCTTTCCATACGTTAAGCAGTGAAAACTGACTGTACTTGGTTTGTTCTAAGACTGCTACTAGCAGAAATGTAGTAGAAGAGCTTGGGGAATTTTTTCAGAGTTGAAATGTAAACCTCGGTGAAGTCAGTGAGGATTTGCTTTAAAAGCCTTTCACCAAAATCTTCCTCCCAGGGTTTCATTTAGGGCTATTCATTGCACTCCCCGTGGGGTGATGGTTCTGTACGGTTCTCCGCTGACTCAGCTGACCTGGCCCCCAGCATAGAAGGTGACAGTTGAATCCCATATGTGAAGAAAACTCACAACTGGAGAAGAGATGTTAGGCAATAAAAATATTAGAAGCTATACAATATTAGAAAAACTATTAGGCCAGGTGCAGTGGTACACGACTGTAATCCCAGTATTTGGGAGACTGAGAAAGGAGGATGGCAGGTTCAAGGAAAGATTAATTTAGTGAGGCTCTGGGCAACTTAGGAAGACCCTATTTCTTTTTTTCTTTTTTTGTTTTTGTTTTGTTTTTGCGGTACTGGGGATTGAACTCAGGGGCATTCTACCTCCGAGCTATACCCCCAGCCCTATTTTTTATTCTTTATTTTGAAACCGAGTCTCACTAAGTTGCAGAGTGCCTCACTAGGTAGCTGAGGCTGGCCACAAACCCGGATCCTCTGGTCTCAGCCTCCCGAATGCTGGGATTACAAGCGTGCGCCACCATGCCCAGCTTGGAAGACCCTATTTCAAAGTTAAAAAAAAATGTATAGGAGTGTAGCTTGGAGGTGGAATACCCCTGGGTTCAATTCCCAGTACAACAAAAAGAAAGGAAGGGAGGGAGAGAGAGAGAGAGAGATGAAGGAAGGAAGGATACATTTTAAGAATAAATTAAGCCATTCTATAAATTAGAGGAAATGAAAGGCCCTAAAAGAAAGAACATCCACAAGAAAAGCTAATATATAATAAAATTACCATAGAGTGTAGAGTTATAAATATAAATAAATACAAAAAGAAATGTTCTTGTCCTTGGTGAATAGAATTAAGAATTTCAAGTTCATACTTGACCTTTTTCATAAGGCCTATGCAATTCACCAATTATGTAAACACATTATTATATACACATGTATGTATATGTGCGTGTGTGCATTGCTGCATTGCTATTCAAATAAATTAGTTTACATTAAAATAGCATAGTGATTTTTACAATGTATGGCAATATCTCAATAGCTAAAATATATCTTTTTCCCTTAGGATGTGGAGAGTTTGAGTCATCTATTATAAACTGGAAATGTTGAGGGCTGCTCTCCTGAAGGAGTGATTGCTGGGAAGTGGTACAACGCCAGAACCTGACCTTCTCCAAAGTAGTAATGCCCTCATTTTCGGGCATGACACCAAAGATTAAAACTCATTTCAGTGATAAAAAATTATTTTTAACCAAAATCTAATGTATATTATTTTCTCTTTTAATTATGTTATTAATGTTACAATTATATATCATCGTGAAGTTCAATGTGTTATAAACATACTTGCACACAGCTCTTTGTTTATTTTTCTCTGCATCCCTCTCTGCTCCCTCTCCTTCCTCCCCACATGAGTGAGATTGATAGTGATACCTTCACATATGGCTATAGTATTACTTGAACTGTTTCTTTCTGCAGTCTTCCCTCTTCCCCTTCTAATTCCATCCCTTAAACCACTTCAACTACTCTATGGGGGTCTCTTTCTCTCTCTTTCTCTCTCTCTCCTCTCTCTCTCTCTCTTATTTAAAATCCTTTGTTTTCTATTTTCTCTCTAGCTTCCACATATGAGAAAAAACATACCACCCTTGACTTTCTGAGACTGACTGATCTTACTTAATGTATAATATTCTCTAGTTCCATCCATTTTCCTGCATTCTTGCAAATGACATAATTTTATTATTCTTTATGGCTGAGTAGATTGTCATTGTATGTTTATTCCACATTTTCTTTATCCATTCATCTGTTGAGGGACACTTAGCTTGGTTCCCTAATTTGGTTATTGTGAATTTTGCTGCTATAAACAAGTATCACTATAGTATTCTGATTTCAGCTCTTTAGGAAAGATACTGAGGAGTGGTGTAGCTGAGTCATGTGGAAGTTCCATTCCTAGTTTTTTGAGGAACTTCCAAAATGATCTCTATGATAGTTGTATTAATCTGCAGTCTCACCAACAGTGTATAAAAGCTCCTATTTCCTCATATCTTCATCAGTATTTGTTATTGTTTATTTTCTTGGTAATTGTCCTTCTAACTGGAGTTAGGTGGAATCTTAGTGTAGTTTTGATTTGCATTTCCCTGACTGCTAGTAATGTCAAAATTTTTAAAAATAGGTTTATCAGCCAATGTATTTTTTTCTTTAGATAAATGTCTATTCAGTTCTATTGCCCATTTTTTTTTTTTGGATTTAGTTATTTGTTTTTCTAGAACTAAGTTTCCTTTTAGTTCTTTATGTATTGTGGATATTAGTTCTCTACTGGAGGAGTAGCAGCTAGCAAAGGTTTTCTCCTATTTTGTAGGCTTTCTCTTTAGACTCTTGTTTTCTTTGCTGCGCAGAAGTTTTTTTAATTTGATACCATCTCATTTATTGATTCTAGGTTTTATTTCCTAGATTTTGGGGGTCTCTATAAGCACCTATAATATTGAAGAGTTTCTGATCCCCCTTATAGGTCTTTGTTCCATCTTGAGTTGACTTTTGTGAAAGGTGAGAGATAGGGATAAAATTTCATTTCTACATATGTATACCCAGTTTTCTCAGCACAGTATGTTGAGAGGTTGTCTTTCTCCAGCATGTGTTTTTGATTCCTTTGTCAAATTCAACTGGCTGTGTGACGATTTGTTTCCAATACAATGATTTACTTTTATTTTAATATGTAATTTAGAAATGAAATTTAAAGCACTTAAAATAAAAAAGTTGGTTCTACTAGAAATAATAGAACTGCATATTAAATTATTTATGTAGAAGATAATTTTGGTAGAAAAACCATATTTTTAAATACAGTAGCCCTTTATTTCAGGGGATATGTTCCAAGACTCTAGTAGATGCTGAAACTGTGAACAGTGCTGGATCCTGTACATATTATGTTTCTTCCTGTACTTATATGCCTATGATAAAGTTTAATATATCGATTAGTCATGGCAAGAGGTTAACAACAAGAACTAATTATAATCATATCGTAAAACAACAATTAGGTGAATGTGATCCTTCTCTTAAAATATCTTGTACTGTCCTTATTTCTCTTTTTGTTATGAGAGATGAGATGACCCAGTGCTCAGATGATCAGATGAAGTGTAGCAAGTGACATGGTGACACACCATAAGGGTGCTACATCAAGCTGAACTGAACACAAACACTTGGTACTATGATAGTCCACCGGATGACTGAGATGGCTAAGTGACGAAGGAGCAGACAGTGTATATTGCTTGGATACACTGGACAAAGGGACAGTTCATGCTGCATGCTGGGTGGAGTGGGATGGGCTGAGGGTTTTTTTTGTGGTTTTTTTGTGTTTTTTTTTTTTTGTTTTTTTTTTTTTTTTGGTACTGGGGATGGAACCTAGGGGCATTCTACCTCCAAGCTATACTTCCAGCCCTATTTTTTATTCTTTATTTTGAAACAGGGTCTTACTAAGTTGCTTAGGGCCTCACTAAGTAGCTGAGGTTGGTTGTGAACCCAGATCCTCAGGTCTCAGCCTCCCAAGTACTGAGATTACAAGCGTGCACCGCCACACATGGCTTGGGCTGACATTTTATCATGCTACTCTAATGGTATGCAACTTAGGAAATAAGTTGTTTATTGCTGAAATTTTTCATTTTTATGTTATTGGACTGTGGTTGACTGCAGATAACTAAAACAATGGAAAGAGAAGCTGCCGATAAGAGAGGGCAGCTGGAAATGTTTGGCATTTGGGTTTCAATTTTTGAAACTTTTGGTTTTGATTTTTAGTCACTTCTAATGTTTCATTTTGAATGATGACTTTCAGAATACAGCCAAAACATCTCACTGGGGATGCATTTGTTTTTTAACTTTAGAAATATTTCAAAAGTAGATGGCTGTGGACCAGTTAGAAGCTACCAAAAAACAAAACAAAACATAAAAAACCAAAAACAAACAAACAAAGGTCTCAGAGGTTTTAAAAAAAAACTTCAGATAAATGAGAAGAGACCAGATTGCTGATTGGTAGAACAGTGAAAGGGGATTGGGAGAGGGAGGTGGGAAGGAGGAGAAGAAGCTTGAGAGAGGGAAATGTTCAAATAGTGCTCTGCCCATAGATGAAGAGCAGTGTGCATGTTTGCTTGTGTCACAGTGAACCTCACTAGGATGTTTAATTACAACAATGCATCAATAAAAGTATAGTTAAAAAACAAATTTGTATCTTCCATTCATGACATGCCCATCTCATGCTAACAGGGCCCTTCCTTCCTTCCTCCCTCCCTCCCTCCCTCTCAATCTCTCTCTCTCTCTCTTTCTCTCCCTTTCTTTCTTTCTTTCTTTCTTTCTTTCTTTCTTTCTTTCTTTCTTTCTTTCTTTCTTTCTTTCTTTCTTTCTTTCTTTCTTTCTTTCTTTTCTCACTGTAGATATTCAGGCTTCCAGACTGATCTATTTTGAAACTTGATTTAGGATCACCAGAGCAGGAGGGGGCCTGGGATGAAGGACGCATTGTTTTCAGGGTTTTGTTCAAAAGTGAGGATGCATGTGACTTTTACTCAGGCTGTTTACACCAATGGAAGTCACTGGGCCATCCCTGATGTCAAAAGGAACCGCTGGACCTTATATCCAAAAGTCAGAGAAAGATGCAATCTCTGTATTACACTTAAGACTATACTGATGTGATACAGTCTAGTGTTTCAGTAAACACCTATATCCTTGTACTTACTGTTTTTTAATCTCAGATAAACTGAATGTTTTAACTGCTTAGTAACACCGGTAACTGATTATACTACATATGTTCACACACACGCGCGTGTGTGTGTGTTGTGTGTGTGTGTATGTGCCTGAATAATAACTTGCTTAGTTTTCCATCCATTGTCTGTGAAATCCTGTTTGACACCCTTCTCTTCCCTCAGACACCCTCGATGCCTTGTCTGAAGAATTAATTTGGAGATAAGAAAAGAGTGATAGAAGAATGAAAAGAAAGAAGCACAAGAGGATAAAAAGTTGAGAGAAGAAGAGATAGTAAGAAAATAATGAAAGAAGAGAAAAGGAGAGAGAGAGAGAGAGAGAGAGAGAGAGAGAGAGAGAGAGAGAGAGAGAAAGAGAGGAAGAGAGAGATTGAGAGTTTAGGTCAGTCTAAAGAGAAAGAAAGAGGGGAAAATGATATTTTGGGTCCATCTTAACCCAGGAATTCAGCTTACAATAAATGTCTATATACTAGGTGTAAAAACTGCTGTGCCTAAATTCACAAAATGTTTTCTTGTTTTTTTATCTATCAAACCCAATTTGAGTTTTTTTTATTAATTGGTGCATTGTAATCATACATCTTTGTTAGGTACAAGCTGATAAAGGCATATATGCACACATTTCTCATTTAACCCCTTCCCCAATTCCCACCCCACTCCCTCGCCCTCCCTCCTTCTCAAGTTCAGTTTAGTGATTGACTTTGATATATTTGTGAAAGTACATCATGTGCATTAGGGTGTCCCCCCCGTCCATCCCCTTCAGTTAAGTCAACTTCTTTGCTTACAAGAGGGTCTGGAGACCCTTTTATGCCCCATCTTCTCCCTGGCATCTGCATATTAGGGAGAACATATGCTTTTTTACTCTTTGTGACTGACTAATCTCACTTAACATAATATTTTCCAGTTTTATCCATTTCCCTGCAAATGACATGATTTTTTTCTTCTTTATGGCTGAATAAAATTCCATTGTGTACCTATCCCACAGTTTTGTAATCCATTCATCTGTCCATGGACATCTTGGCTGTTTCCATAGTTTGGCAATTGTGAATTGTGCAGCTATAAATATAGATACACATGCTTTGGTCTGATAGTTTGGTTTCCATTCTTTTGGGTAGATACCCAGAAGTGGTATTGCTGGATCATATGGTAGGTTTATTCCCATTTGTCTGAGGATCCTCCATACTGTTTTCCAAAGTGGTTGCACTAATTTGCAATCCCACCTACAATGTATTAGGATTCCCACTTCTCCACTCCTCGTCAGCATTTAGAACTCAAGAAAATCACAGCTAAGAAAACAAATAACCCAATCAAAAAATGGGCAAAGGATCTAAATAGACACCTCACAAAAGAAGAAATACAAATGGCCAATAAGTGTATGGGGAAATGTTCAATATCATTAGCAATCAGAGAGATGCAAATCAAAAGTACCTTGAGATTTCACCTAATTCCAATCAGAATGGCAATCATCAAGAACACAAACTGGTTTCTTAAAATGTGCATCTTCCTTCCTGGGGTGTATGATGGTGCTCGTTTATAAACACAAGTGCATCTGCAGATTCCAATGATCGGCTTTCACTCCTCACCTTCACTTTGACCTAACTGTTCTTTTCTCTAAATCGCTTTGACTCATAATACTCATTTTTTTTTGTCTCCTTGTCTTCTACTAATTCACACATCTGCAAAAGAAGGGAGATACTTTTCATATGGCATACTAATTAGAAGAGTTTGGGAGTTGGGATGACCACATCTTTACCACATGGTGGTTTCTTTGAGTGAATCATTCCATTCAGAAGGGCGGCTGCCAAGTAGCATAAATAAATCTGAAGATTTATTTGTCGCATGGACAAAGGAGTACTTGGTCCAAGTACCACTCATCGTGTCTTCAATTAGGATGATAGGCCAAAGAAATGGGAAATTTTCATAGAGGTGATAAAAAAAGCAACTCGTAAGTTTTGACCTGACAACCTTAAAAGTTAGGAAAAATGCATCAATATCAATGCAATTGTTTTTAATGTGGCACAGTTACCTCTTGCATCCATGTGAATTATAAACATGCATCAAGAGGATTATTTTCAGTATAACTGAAACTTTAAAAAAAAACATTTTAGACTAGATAAATAATTTAATCATTGTTGGCTGCAACTTAAATAAGTATAAAATGATGTCCTGTATTTCTACCCCTGATTAACACAGAAAAACACAGTTATGTCTTAGTTTACTGCATTTTATTTCCCTGGTGTTACTGTTAAAATATGTGAAATCTTCCTTGAAACGGAACTACAAAAAGGTTTTTTAAAAATAATTGGATGTGCAACCTCCCTGTGTTAGACAACAGGGAGATTTTCAATCATATTTATCCATTTGTTGGGAAAAGTCTAAGTACCCCTAGAGTCTACCTAATATTGCCTCTTTATTTCTTTTCCCATATATAGTGCTAATGAATTCATGATGAATTCTCATCTTTTTTTTCCTTCTAGCATTGAAGCTTAGAATTTACTGAAATGCAAAATTTGGTATAAATATGATTCATATCTCTATAGCTACATAATGGGAATAATAATATTACCATATAATTATAATTTTCTTAAGATGAGATAATACATTTAAAGTTCCTAGTACAGTATCTAACACATAGTCAGTGCTAATGTTAGCATTTACTGTTATGATTTCTGTTATCTCTGATGCAATATTTTTAAAACTAGAAGAAAATTATTTTTAAAGAATACAAGTTAAGTCATGTTAGCTATGATGTGGTATATTATTTACCTTGATTTAACTTCTAACTAAAACGTTCTAAAACAATAAGGACCAATATCATAGAGTGAAGACAAAAGAGAAAAATTTAATGCTTTTAAGTGAATGAATATTTTCAAGTGCTTAGCTGAGTTTTTCATCTTCTTCTCTCCTCTGTGGCAACTGATACACTCAGATATCATCCAAAGATGCTTTGCAACAGACAGGCCACTCTGATTGCTCTGATACTCAGGGGAGCTATAGTCTTTGGACCCATGAAATAAGAGAGGGAAAATAAGTAGCAAGACCTAAGTCAGGTCAGAAATTTGTTCTTTGCAATTAGGTGCCATAGCTCAAAATAAAAGTTGATCACAAAGTTACTGTTCACAGATTTAGGTGTACTTTTTGCTATAATATTGCACTTTAAATGCATTTAGCAAACATATATTATATACATATACACATATATATGCATATATATATATGAATGATATGTCCATATATCTCTATAATTGTGTATGTAAAAAATGAAAAGGAATATAGTAAGAGCTAGGTGGTATAAAAATTGGTGCTTGCCAGGCATGGAGGTACAAGCCTAGTAATCCCAGTACTTGGGAGGCTGAGACAGGTGGATCCTAGGTTCAAGGATGGCCTAAGCAAGTAGTGAGACTCTAAACAACCTATTGAGACCCTGTTTCAAAAATAAAAATAAAATAGGACTTGGGGTAGCTCAAAGGTAGAATTCCCCAATTTAGCCCTCCCCAAACAAATAAAAAGAAAACTAATAAAAATAAAAATTGATGCTATGTGAATAACAATAAATTTAATATTATTTTGCAGATATGTACATATTTTGATTTTGATCCAAAAATAATAACAAATAATCAGTCAATCTGAAGTCCTCAGTTAAAATTTGTACTAAACTCTAAAGACCTTCAAGTTCCAAGTAACATGGCTTTGGTTAAAGCTTGAAAATGGTATTAACTATATTTTGTAACAGTATTTGTTTTTAGAACTAAATTCTAATTCAGATTCAATTATCTGATTAAGATAAAAATCACTTTAAAGTAGAGAGCTATTTTAGCAATTAGGAAGAAAACATTAAATTTATTATAGCTCCTTATTTTTATTACCATTTGTATCAGAAATATGGAAACAACAAGCCGGGCGTGGTGGCGCACGCTTGTAATCCCAGCATTCGGGAGGCTGAGACCGGAGGATCCGGGTTCGCGGCCAGCCTCAGCTACCTAGTGAGGCACTCCGCAACTTAGTGAGACTCGGTTTCAAAATAAAGAATAAAAAATAGGGCTGGGGGTGTAGCTCGGAGGTAGAATGCCCCTGAGTTCAATCCC
>PVLC010004896.1:0-80821 GCA_004027655.1 Graphiurus murinus | reverse complement strand
GCTTTTATAGCTGCACCGGGTCTAAGCCACGAGGTGTCTCATACAGCTCTCACCTGGCCCGGCCACGAGTCGGGCGTGCTGGTGCATGCGCTCTGGCGTGGCACAGCCCTAGGATGTTATTCACCTGCAGCTGCTTCTGGCACTCTGCCAGGCGCCATCTAGAGGCGAGGTCTAGCCCGTGGAACTAGGCCCCCGACATTTGGTGACTGAGTAGAAATGGGACCCTCTGTTAGGATTCCCACTGTGTCCATCCACAGCCAGCAGGGTCCTGAGTCCACCCGTCCTCTCTGCAGAGGCACCCAGGAAGGGAAGTGCAGAGGCAGGTGGGCATCTCTCAGCACCCACAGCAGCTGCCCTGTGCCCTTCCGACTGCTCAGAGAACCTGTTCTGCTGTCTACTCCAGGGACCGCCAGCACTGAAAACGTGCTCCTGCTATGCTGAGCCTGCAGAGAGAGTTCTGGAGAGAGGGAGCCTCAGACTTGTCTATCCAAATGCGACTGCACATTCGGAGCAGCTTTTTAAAATTTATTTATTTATTTATTTATTTATTTATTTATTTATTTATTTATTTATTTATTTATTTTTGCAGTACTGGGGATTGAACTCAGGAGCATTCTACCTCCGAGCTATACCCCCAGCCCTATTTTTTATTCTTTATTTTGAAACAGGGTCTCACTAAGTTGCGGAGTGCCTCACTAGGTAGCTGAGGCTGGCCTCGAACCCGGATCCTCTGGTCTCAGCCTCCCAAATGCTGGAATTACAAGCGTGCGCCACCACCCCCAGCTTTCTGAGCAGCTTTGGTATTGGAAAAAAAAATGCAGTTCCCAAAAGCCTCACCTCCAGGCATTTCCTTAAATGACTCTGGCTAGTTTTAGGGCGTATCTGGGCTGGAACAGGGAGGATAAGACAGGAGTAGATAAGGAAGATCCAGACAAAGATCTTAGATGACCCAGCTGCTTGCCCCCCAATGACCTTGGGTGACCCTCCTGATCTTTCCGAGCCTCAGTTACCCCACCCACATAATGTGGCTCTTGCCAGCATCTCTAAGGATCGTCTCAGCTCTTATAATCATTCTGCAAATTCTTAGCTGCTAATAGTGTTCTGTGGCTTTCCAGGGAGTTAGCTCTTCAGTGCTAACAGACTTTAAACTCAATGCAGGTCTTAAATTTGGCCACAGGCATTCTAGAATTCTTTCTCCTCCCACCTGGACCCCCGTGTCCAGAGAACCAAGTCATGATCACTGTACCTCCTTAGAAGCTCTGCAGTTCAAATACATGTTCCATCCCTCCTCTGTCCCACCAAGCCTGCTTCTCTCTGCTCTCCCTGCCCCTCCCCTTGCCGGCATGGTCTTGTAGAGACAGGATTGTGTTTCTCCCCTGCTTCAAATCCCTCATCACCCACAAGAGAAAAAAAGTCACACTCCCCTATAGCCCACAGAGCAGCCAGCCCTGCCCATTTCATTCTCAGCCGAGATCCTCCAGCCGTGGCTTCTGACCCCCCAAAGAGCCATTCAGTTCATCACTGAATTCCGAGCAGTTAGATGGGCATCTCATAAAATGAAGAACCTTCCCTCTTTCCACCAGACTTTTAAACAATTTTAATTGATACATAATAAATGTGTGTGTGTGTGTGTGTGTGTGTGTGTGTGTGTGTGTGTGTGTTTTAATGGGGATTGAACTCAATGGGATTCTAACTTGAGCTATACGCCCAATCCCTTTTTTATTTTTTGTGTTTTGAAGTAAGGTCTGTCTAGGTTGCTCAAAGTCTCACTAAGTTGCTGAGGCTAGTCTCGAACCGGCCATCTTGCTGTCTCAGCCTCCCAAGTACTGGGATTACAGGCATGCACCACCATGCCTGGCTTAGTTGCACGGATTCATGGAGGACCGTGTGTTACTTCCATTCGTGTATAGAGCCTATAAGGATTAGTCTAGGGGATTTTTCATAGCCATCAAACATCATTTCTTTGCGCTGGGGACATTGACATTCAAAATTCTTCTAGCTATTTTGAAATCTACAGTCAATTATTGCTAACCCTCATCTGCATGTGTTCCAGCTGAGTTTGCAGCCGCGGGGAGGAGCCCCTGGTAATTTTCACCTTGAGCAATTGCTTCTTTATCTCAGGATGCCTGGCATCTCAGTCCAATTACCTCAGGAACATTTTTCATTTTCCTTCCTGGCCCTTATTTATTTCTGGCAATTCATTTTTTTTCTGGGTGCCCTTTGCTGCCACCTAGTTAATTGCTCCTTGTTTAAAGCTTTGTCGTGTTCCACTCTTTGTTTTTATTCACTGAGACCAATAAAAGTGGAACCAGAAAGTAGAGCATATATTTGCTTTTTTAAAACAGTTTTCTCCCTAATTCTCCCACATATAACTGCTATGGGGAAAAAACAGATGAACGAGACACTTTTTAGGGACAGTTGACGAGGCCACGAAGCAGAGGAGCAGGGGTTCTGGCCCTGATTTCTCACGGGGTCAGGCAAGAGTCCCCCGGGCCAGGCTAAGCAGCCTTTCTTGAGCTGCACCTCCTCCACCTCCCAGGCACCGTCTGGAGCCCTGCAGAAGGCAGCCTGTGGAGGACATGTCCTCTCCCCTGGAGCACGGGGGATGGAGACACAGGGGCACTTAGCACACCCTGATCGGTGCTGGGCTGGCTGGCTTCGGGGCCCAGGAGGGGCCAGATCCACAGCCTGTCCCTGCCTGTTCATCCCTCCTCTGAATCCAAATCGGATCCTAAACACACTCTCTGCCTATCAGCTCTTGGTGTCAGTCCATAGAACCTAGAACCAGGGCTCTCCAGGCTCTTCCTGGTCATTCCCCAGCAGCAGCTGCTCCCCAGCTGGGAAACTTCTAGGCGCAGGGGCCCCATTGCACATGGTAGCCTTGTGGCTTGTCAGAAGCTGCCTCTTGGTGAGTCCCAGTCAGCTCTGCCATCTGCTCCTCACTGGCTTCCTGGGATCCCAGAGCTGTGGGTCCCTCGTGCCTCCACCCACCGGTGACGGGTCTCTCCTGAACTCTTTCTCCCTGAAGGCGGTGGCTGCTCTTTGCCATGTCTGTTCCTTGGAGGTCTGGTCCTATATAGCCAGTCTTATGGTGTTAGGGTTCTGGGAGAAATGGCAGGCTGTTGTTGCCAGAGCACAAGGCTCCTAGTGTCAAGGGATCTTGCAGAGGACCTATGTCCAGATGTTGCCCCCAGCGCTCCCAGGAAGAACTGGCTGTAATGCCCGGGCAATTATGAGATGCTGGCTGTCTCACAGGACTTTATTATATCATCTCACTTAAATCTTCTCCCAGCCCTGCAGGAAAGTATTCCCTTCATTTTATTTTTTTTTTCAGTTAAGGAGATGGGCTTGGCCAAATGAGATAATGTCCTTGGTCACCCAGCTCCGAGTCTGTGGGTGCAGCATCTCTTGGGCCATGTTCACTGCTGGCAATGCCTGCTGAGCGATCCCACCTTCCTGGAGGCCCCAGGCCCTCCCCTCTCCCCGGATGCTGCCCTGCAGGAGAAGTAGACAGGTGCAGTGATGCTGCTTAGAAATGCAACACAGGTGTGTCTGATCGCAGTGCTCAAAACTTGCCATCAGTGCTAAACGCCCTTCCTCCCTGACCATTTTTGCATACAGCGAGTTCTCAAAATTTAGGTGCTGAAGGGGTAAGTGGTCTCGTGGATGGAATTTAGCAGTAGAAGAGCCTTTCATCAGTATAGGGTGAACTCTGTGAGTTCATTTGCTTTTTTTTTTTTTTTTTTTTGCGGTACTGGGGATTGAACTCAGGGGCATTCTACCTCCGAGCTATACCACCAGCCCTATTTTTTATTCTTTATTTTGAAACAGGGTCTCACTAAGTTGCGAAGTGCCTCACTAGGTAGCTGAGGCTGGCCTTGAACCCGGATCCTCTGGTCTCAGCCTCCCAAATGCTGGGATGACAAGCATGCACCACCACGTCCGGCTTTCCATTTGTCTTCTGCTTGAGCCTGATCCAGGATTCCCTGGGCTTCATGTTCTAGTGGGGAAGCTGGAGTCTACACGCCCTGTGCCTCTTTCCTGGGACTGGAGTCCCCTGTATCTCGTGACCTCTGTTTGTTTTCTCCTTGACATGATTTTGTGCACCTCGCCTGCACCTCCGTCCTCCCAGGCAGCGTGGCCAGGAGGCCTTTGCAGAGCTGATACGTTTTTCCTTTGTCTCTCATACTCTTTCTCTGCCCAACTCACTCCCAGATCTTCTCTTTGCACAGGGTTTGACCTGATGGATTTGTTCAGTGTGAAGGAAATCTTGGGGAAGAGAGAGAACGGAGCACAGAGTTCCTATGTGCGGATGGGATCCTTCCCCGTGGTGCAGAGGACGGAGTGAGTGGTCACTTCTTCCAGACCCAGCCTGGATGCCTTGAGAAGGGCGAAAAAGGGACCAGCAAGCCCCAGCCACACACTCAGCATTACACTGTACTGGGGTGGGCTTTTTCAGCCTTGCTGGGGAAGGTCCTACACACCTGCCAACCCAACCGCTTTCTTTGTCCGTTATCATTAACTTTAATGGTTCTCTGTCCAACCCTCATCTCTCTTTACACGTTTGGCGCTAACCATTCATTAATACTTGTGTTTTCCTATCCGTTTGCTAAATAATACACACTCATGGTTAGTGTGTAGCGCCCCCTATAGACCACACATTGCATCACACTGAGACATGGCACACGCCAGAAGTAAATAATGGTTTCCCCAGTGGCGACCAGCTTCATGTTGACTGGGGACCTGGCCCCTCACGTTATCCAATGCCCATGTGTTTCAATATTTCCCACACCAGATGAATGTTCCTGCCTCATTGAGAGGATGTGCTTTAAAGGTTTGCCTCACGTCTGATATCCCTGAGTTTCCAGGCAAGGACTGAAAATGACACTGCGATGGATGCTGTTTTTCTCACTGTAGACAGGTCATTAGAAAGCAGAATTGATGTTGCATCATGCCACCTCTCCTCCATCTCAGAATTCCTTAATTGCTTCCAAGTGTTCTTAAACTAAGGGGCCTGTGTGTCCTGACCCCTGGCCTCTGTAGTCTCCTGGGTCTCCCCCGTCCTCCTTTGCCCACCCCTGTGTCTGAGTTCTGCGAGGGTGGCAGGCATATCCCTACTGCCACTGTGCCTTCAAGGGTGTCTCTGTCCCTTCTACCTTGAGAGTACAGCTCTGCTCCTCCCTGGGAGTATGGCGCCACTATATGCTCCCGAGGGTCGCATTCCTGAGCTCTTGGACAAATCAAGCCTTCCTTCTATCTGCTCTCCTTGAAACCTGTTCTGCACAAAATCTGGAAACCCTTCATCGCCTTGCTAATCACACATGTACTTGGTCGTCACAGAAGGCCCTTGAGCATCTCTGCTGCAGTCCTGGGAGGGAACCAAGTTTGCCCAGAGTAGGGGACCAGTGGATCTGTGTCTGCCCGGTGGATGAATCAGTGAAGCCACCGTGAGTGAAGGTCCTCAGGTCCTGGCTGGCAAAGGGACTTGGAGCATCAGGCTCCAAGTGAAATATCTCTGTGATGAAGTGAAATATCTCTGTGGCCCCAAGCCTGTTCCTGAGGACCAGGATGGGAATTCCCTGTCTTCTTCCCTCATAGACAGAAACCAAGGTGTCCCTGAATCTCAAGGAAAAACAAAGCACTGTGGGTGATGAGCTATTTCTTCTGCCTGGATGCAGTCCTGGTGAAATATCAGTACAGAGAATGTCACCGAATACCTAGGCCACCCCCACCCCCTCCCAGCTTGGATCTGTGAATTGAGAATCAGAGAGAACTAATTTTTGGCCACAGGTTGCATAGCCAAAAGCAGGATCCCCAAGGATCTGCAAATCTAAGAACCAGGAACACAGACGCCTCCCACTTCCCCTCCTGGCTGTCTGGCCAGACAGATCTGCCTCCTCCGATGGAGAGCTCAAAGTCATGTAGTTCCCAGAGGTAGCCCGAGGCAGGATTTGGCTCCACCATGCCTAAGTTTGATGAATGAAAGTGCAGTCAGCTGAGACTTAAGAAGAATGTAGACCAGGTCCTCCACGTGTTGCATGGAGTTAACCCGCAGAGGCTAGGCACCCTCACCTCTAGCAGAAGGGTGGGAGTGCTTTCAAGGAAGAAGTGATATATATATATATATATATATATATATATATATATATATATATATATATATATATATATATAAACAGGGTTGAGCTTGCGTTAGGCTCTCAACAAGTATTTACTTTATAGTTAAAGCTTAGATGCCTGTATCAAAGGAGATCACCTGTGTAATTTCCCGAATCTAAGAAACACTACAGAAAAGTAAGCTAAGCTTTACTGTAACACAGTATAGACCCAGGAGAGATTGATGGTCTTGGCCTGGGGAAATTTCGCTGTATCTGGGTACATTTCATTTTTAATCATTACTCCAGTAGAGGAAATGGTATCATCATCTACCAAGTGGGAGGTGGCCATGGATGCTAGAGGCATCCTGTGGTGCGGTGAGCAAGGGCCACATCAATGTTTCTAGGATGCCCCTCTGGGAGAATTAAGCAGGGCCTGTGTTAGAGATGGGGATGAGAACGCTTTCTCCCTAGTGGTTTTCAAAGTTCATCATCCCTTCAGCATTGAGAGAATTCTTCCCGTGCTGTGGGCTCCCTGGTAGGTAGGTGTAGAGGTACAGGAATTTGTCAGCATTTCTTCACATCACAGGGAGCCCATTAGGAACAATGTAGGGAGAGTGGAGGGCAGAAGCCAGGTGGGCATGAGTTGAGTAAACTGGCCGAGGTGAGGCAGTGGGATTGTGGGTAGGGAGAAAGTGGGATTATGGGTAGGGAGGAAATGGGATTGTGGGTAGAGGGAAGTGGGATTGTGGGTAGGGAGGAAGTGGGATTGTGGGTAGGGAGGAAGTGGGATTGTAAGTAGGTTCCTTTTTCCATCACCCTATTGACAAAGGGGCAAGGGGAGGGGGAAGCAAGGAAGAGAGAGATTGCTCAGGTACTAGCTGGGGATGCTAAGTCCCATGGGTTGAAGGGTCACTGAAGGTTGAGTGCTTGGATCTCGCTGAATGACTTGGTCTATCAGGAGGGGATTAACAATTTTCAAACTGAATATGGAAGAGAAAGGGTAGGTCAGGGCTGACTTGTGTGGAGCTGCAAGGGGATGTCGGCACCCCAGTTAAGGGGCTGGCCCCACAGCCCGGCTGAACTCAAGGCCTGGGGGAGAGAGAGGATGACCTATGTCTGAGTCCTTTCTAGTGGCAATGACAGAGTGCCATGGTTTGAGTGGCTCACAAACAACAAAATCCATTTCTCACTGATCTGCAGGCTGAAGTTCAAGATCAGAGCCTCATAGACGGCTGTCTTCTCACTGTAACCTCATTTGACCTAAGGGGGTAACAGGCTTGGTGGGCCTCTTTTATAAGGGTGCTTATCCCACCAGGAGGTCTCTACTCTATCCTCATGACCTTCCCCAGAACCCTGCCTCCTAATATTGTCACCTTGGAGGTTAGTATTTCCATGCATGAATTTGGAGAGGACACACACAGGGAGCCCACAGCGTCTCGGTACCTGGGAAAAGGAGTGGAGCAGTATGTGATATCCCAGCTTGGCCTTGCTGAGGAGCAGGGCAGGGAGAGGTGAAGGCTGGGAGTCTCCTCTGTACTTGAACCTGGGGCAATGGCCTGTCAGCATTTACTGTTGAGCCTCATTCACAGTGATGGAGAGGCAGAGCAGGTGAGCTTTGTGGGGTGCATCTGAAGGAGCTGAGGACAGGGCAGGAGAAATCAAGGGGGTGTAGCAATGGTCTACTGAGGGTCTCACCGAGCCGCTGACCTCAAGAAGAGGCAGCAGGTGTCGGCCGAGAAGGCAGACTGTGGAAGTACTTTGCAGGTCTCCTGGCAGCACTCAGGGGCTGGCAGGATGTGTGGGCTTCCCTGCTCCCCTCGCTAAGGCTGCTATTGTCTGCCTCTGTTTTTCCCTAGGGACGTGTTCCCCCAAGGTCTACCTGATGAATATGCCTTTGTCACAACCTTCCGGTTCAGGAAAACGTCTCGGAAAGAAGACTGGTACATCTGGCAGGTCATCGACCAGTACGGCATCCCGCAGGTATGCGGGGCTCTGCTGGGTCTCAGGAGTCCCCGAGCACACTCCCTGGCTCTCAGGAGGTGGCTACTGTGTTTCCTCCATGGACCTTAGTCCTGGGCCTAGAGAGATGGGGGCTCTGGAGTATGGAGACACAAAAGAAAGTCATTCACAAGACCCAACAGGGCCAGCTTCTTCTCCCATGAATAATTCAGGACGAGACATTCTGGGGAGGAGGGAGGAGGACTAGTTCCAGTCCTCAGCGACCCTTGCCTAACCAGAGAAATGGCCACCAGCTCTGCTGTGCCATGACACCTGCTCTGTGAGTAGCATGAGTGGTACAGCTTCATGATGTAGCAGGAGAAACTGGCACAGGGTCGAATGGACCTGAGCCAAGTCTTGTGTTTTCTTCTGTCTTGGTGCGGGCCCCGGGACCAAACTTGCTCTGACTCTGCTTTCTAAGCTGGAAAGTGAAAGTCAGAGAATATCTGCCGTGAATGGCTGGTAGAAGGATCAGACAAAATCATGTGTGCAAACATTACCCAGAATGGTGCGTGATGCATACGAGTAGGTCTTCTGCTTTCTCAGAAATGAGTCTCTGAACCTTATTGTCACCCCCCTCTGGAGTCCTTGGGCTTTTAGTTCCAACAAGGGAGCGCTGCTATTCAGAGCACACAGCCAGGTAAGGAAAGTCAAATCTCTGAGTCAAAGCCATGAGCTCAGGCTGCTGGTTCAAGATGAAAGCGACGCTGCTTTTCATGCTCCGATTTTCCTTTCCCTGCCAAATCCAAATCCTCTTGCTCTCAGAGACCCGGGAGCAGCCCTGTCTCTGTCCTCTCCTGGAAAAGCAGCTGTGTGCAGATGCTACTCACCTTCAGCTGGGGGAGGCTGTCTACATTTTCAAGTAGGGCCAAAGTAAAACAAAAGCCCGTTCAAGTAGTCAGAGTCCATGACAGTCGTGGACCGTGGTCTGAGAAAGCAAGTTTCTCCAAAACAGCCAGTGCTCTCCTGCAGCTACAGCCCTGGACCCCAGCACCCCACCCACTGTTCACCAACATGTTCATGCGTGTAGTGTGATCTGGGGATTGGTCTGAGTGTCCCAAAGATCTCAACCCACTTAGTCCGTATTACAGCCCACGAGTGGGTTCATCTCACAGAGGAAGAAATTGAGCCCCAGAGAGACGAAGGAACGAGTCTAAATGTTCCCAGGCTTCTTAGAGCAGGTGAGATTTGAACCCAGTTTTTAACTACACACTCACTGGCCCCTGCTCTGAGCCTGTCTTGGTGAACAAACACCCTTCTCTAGCATCCTTGGTCAACTGAGATGCAGGCGCATGCTCAGTACTAACTGCCAAGAGGCCTGGTCTCCTAAGTGTGGGAGCCTGAAGGAGGGGTCCAGAGTCTTCTGCAGAGACCATTTTTTTCTGGGGAGCAGGCAGCCCGTTGTGTCTGATCTGCTGCCCTCTTCAGTTACATAACTGCTTCTCCAGTTTCTCAGGGCTGGCGGAGTGGGGCCAGGGACCCGCACGACATTCTTGTGGGTGAGCCTGCGCCACCCCCGGTCTGGGTTCTCTTCTTTCATGGCATTTGCAGAGCTCCATGGCCTCGCTTGCCAGCCACGTCTGCACCTTCCTTCCCCTCCTTCTGCTAGAAGGAGCCCTGGGTGGGTTGAAATACTGCAGAGCCATGCAGACGTGGAGGTGAAAGACCGGAGGCTCCTGGTGGAAGACACCTGGAGATCCGCTTTGGTTCGGCAAGCTTGGCTGAGCGCCCCATGCTGGAGTTGCTGGTGATGGTCACCTCCGTGCCTCTGGGAGATGCTGGCCAGATGCGGAGGAAGTGGGTTCAGGCCTGCAAGAAGATGAGCCGCACGCAGAGCCGTGTCGACCGCATGCCAGGCTCTCTGCAGTCATTACAGAGCTGTAGACACAGACGTGTGCTCCTGGAGCTCATTTTGTGTTTACAGTCACCTGGAAGCTGCCACTCTCCCCTACTTGTCATTTGGGGAAACTGAGGACATTCCCTCATTTCAGATATGATAAAGGGACAAGGAGGACCTGGTGGGGGTGCAGCAGAGTGGGGTATGTGGTGTGTGTGTGGGGGGGGGGGGTAGTTCGAGACAAGGTTCCAGAGATGGAAGAAAGCCATGTAGGGACTTTGTGTTGGAGAAAAGACTCCGGGGAGGTACAGACCTAGAAGCAGAGACAGTGAGGAGACAGTGAGGGCGATCCAGGCAGGGGGTGATACTGACCCAGCCAGGTAGGGACGGTGTCCTTGGGAGAAGTAATCAGACTCCGGATGTGTTTTGAAAATGGAACCAACAGGATTTGCGATGAATCTGAGAGATGAAGAGCTTTTTCTGAGGCCACCCAGCTAGTCTTGGTAAACAAGAGACTGACTGAGACCTGCTGGCTGCCTAGCTTGCTCCAGGTGCTGCTAGGGAGAGAAAGAGCGGAGGGAAAGTCATGTCCTCAGGAGGCTCTGCAGGTGGCCGGGCACTAGGGTCAAACCTGTTTCTCAAGAAATCGAAGACAGTGTTTGGCATGGAAGCTTCAGATGGTGTGTATCAGAAGTGTTAGGTTATTGGACAGGGATTCATAGTTTTCCATTATTTACCCTATCCATAACATGCAAGCAGGTGAGACCCCTCAAAATAATCTGAGGTTCCCCCTGGGTTATACTGAAGCCAGTCTAGAAAGAGTACTCAGGAGACCTGGGCTATGTTATAAAGACTAAGGCTGATTCTCTGCGCAGGCGGGCACCTCCCTTTAGCCTTAGGGACTCTCGTTCATTCATTCATTCATTCATTCATTCATTCATTCAATCAAACATTCAGTACCTTTTTTATGTGTCGCACCAGGCACCATGTGCTGTTCAAGCCACTGGGGTTAAAGAGGGAAGAGAAATTACCCATTAAAAGGATAGGGAAAGCAGACAGTAAACAGGTGGACATTAGACATGAACAAGAAAATTTCACCTACTGGTGCAGCGCTATGAAAAAAAGTAAATAAATCAACAGGCCTGGGGATGTGAGAACAAATGAGTAAAGGTTAGAACCCAATCACAGGTATTTATGAGGAAGGTTTCTCTACCGTGGAGCCTCTGAACTTTCTTGCTTGAGTTATTCTAAGATTTAGAACAGTGCTCAGCATGTAAGCACTCTATTAATTGTTTACATATGTATTTATACATTTCATCCTCATAGCAAGTCTAGGGTGACAGTGCCAATGGTCCCATTTTCACAAATGAGAAGACAGTACAGAAAGATTAATAACTTGCCCAAGGCCACATAGCTCAAAGAAGTCTACTACTTTGAGTGACAGAGGTTTATTGGATGGGGACCCATATTTGTGACGAGTGTTTGGATGAAGTGGCAGAGTTAGAGGGACAGTGTGGTTAAGGGGTATGTGCTAAGGAATCCAGCGAGGACTGCTAGGACATCCCTGGATGAGCAACCTCAGGAAGCTGTCGGGGAGGAGTGGGAGGAATAAGTACCCCACCTCTTCCTTTCTGCTCTGAACTGTCCACTGCAGTGAACCTCCCACAGGCTAAACTCAATGAGAGTAAAGGGCTCAGAGCTCAGGGGAGGCTCTGGGATGGGGAGCCCGCAGGAAGGGGCAGCCTGAGCGTCAGGGCAGGTGCAGACGAGCCCTCCGGAGATGGAACACGAGTGCACTCGCTCACTGATGCACTCGTGTACTCTCAGTCAATCCGTATCTTACGGCCCCTCCATCCTGGTGCCAGTGAGGCCTCTGTGTTGGTTGGCTGTTCATTGCTGTGAAAACTACCTGGGAGAAACAACTTAGACAATGAAAGATGTATTTTGGCTCCTGATTGCAGAGGTCTCAGTCCATGGTTGGCTCGCTCCATTGCTTTGGGCCCAAGGTGAGAGAGAGCATCATGGCGGAGCAGGGCAGGGCATCATGGCGGAAGGCAGAGCATCATGGTGGATCAGGGCAGAGCATCATGGAGGAGCAGGGCAGAGATCATGGCGAAGGGCAGGGCACAGGAGAGCTGCTCAGCTCATGGCAGTGGGGAAGCATGGGGGGGGAAAGAGCCAGGAGCACAGTATGGCCCCCAAGATTAATCCCCCACCAACCTCCTTCTTCCATCCATGCCTCCCTGTTTAGTTTCCAGCACCTCCTGGGGTCCATTCTGAATCAGTGGATCAATTCATGGGTGAGGTCACAGCCCTCCTGATCCAGTAATTTCCCAGGAGCCCCACCTCTGGTCACTGCGGCACTGGGGACCAAGTCTTAAACCCATGAGACCTTGAGCGACACTCCAGATACAAACCAGGCAGTGCCTGTTATTGCTGCCTGACACCTGGTGTGTGGCTGACCTGTCACATGCAGGGTGTTCAGTGAACATCGTAGAAGGGATGAAGAAATGATTGAGTGCATATTCATCCATTCACTCCCAGAAAGCAACACAAGTAGAACTTCTGTCCGGACTTGCCCTATGCAGAGGCGCTGTGCAAAGGGCTGGGGTCCCCCGGTGACCCCAGAGACAAGGCCCTGCCATCAAGGGACATTATTCCCCGGGAACTCATACTTTATACTCAAGGTGAGAGACAGAGCAGATTAACTGATGGCGCCTCAGACTGGTACCTGGCACCTGGCCAGAGCCCGGGCTCTGTTTCAGCCAGCCCCGGGTTTTAAGAGATCAGAAGCTACTTAGGATTTCAGGTTGGTCTCACAACTCCAGTCTCTCTGCTCCAGTTGGCTTGCAGTCTCACAAAACCTCTTATCTGTGCAGCCCCTCCAGGGAGGTGAGATTGTGGGTCCTGGATTAATGACACTGGGTGAGCTCTTGATACCACTGTCTTGACAAGAAGAGCAAGGCTCAGAGATGTGAGGCAGCTGTCCTGAAGTCACACAGCAGTTAGGTCGCTGCTCAGAGTCACAGCTGGGATGGTTCTTGGCTTCCTGAGCTCTGGTCTGGAATGCTCTCTTTTCTCCTGCTCCCTGCTTGGTCCCCGGAGCCTCGGGGCTCAGAGCAGGTGCTCAGGGAATCCCTGGGGCCCTCCCCCGCAGGTCTCCATCCGGCTGGACGGCGAGAACAAGGCGGTGGAGTACAACGCCGTGGGAGCCATGCAGGACGCCGTCAGGGTGGTCTTCCGCGGCCCCCGGGTCAACGACCTCTTCGACCGGGACTGGCACAAGATGGCCCTGAGCATCCAGGCCCAGAACGTCTCTCTCTACATCGACTGCGCGCTGGTGCAGACGCTGCCCATCGAGGAGAGGGAGAACATCGACATCCAGGGCAAGACGGTGATCGGCAAGCGCCTCTACGACAGCGTGCCCATCGACGTGAGTGCCAGGCGTGCAGACGTCGTTCACTTCAGCTGAAAGCGGGGGGCACACTGGGCTCCAGAGACCCGTGCAGTCACGCTACTGGGGGGGGTCTGTTTTTTTAAATGTGTTTTTATTGGTGCATTATCATCTCACATCATAGGGGTCTTTATTACATGCTGTCATGGTGCCAGGGAGAGGGGAGAAGGGAGTGCCCGCACATGTAGCTGAGGCCACAGTTCCTTCAGAGCAGGAAGAAACTTGGGCTGTAGCATGCCCCGAGCCTCCGTTGGACTCTCTTTGGAAGGGAGATGCTCGGGCTGCCTCTGAAGTCCCACGGCAGAGCTCAGGTTCCAGGGGACTCCCTGGAGGAAGCAGGGACCCGGTACCTGGGCATGAAGGATTCTGGGTTCCAAAGTCCCTAAACAGTGTCCCTTCTCCCCCGTTCCTCTCCAGTTTGACCTGCAGCGGATTGTGATTTACTGTGATGCGAGGCATGCAGAGCTGGAGACTTGCTGTGACATCCCGTCGGGTCCGGTGGGCACTCTTGCACAGATGGGAGGGGTGTGGACGGGCTGTACAGGGAGGGGGCCCAGGGCTGAGGAGTGAACCTGCAGAGTCGGGGGGCATTGGCCATCAGAATGTGGCCTGTGGGGAGCTGGGTGATCAAGTTGGGGCTCTGGCTCCTGTTCTCACAGGTGTTTGTCGAGGGAACTGAGTCAAGCAGACCCTTGGTCAGGGTGACCCCAAAGCTGCAGGTCAAATGATGAGGCACAATTTTTGGGAAGCAGAATCAGGAGAGTGTCCCTATGGAGGGCCCAATCCTCTGAGCTGCTAGCACTCAAGCAAGCAAGACAGGGAGGCCAGGAGGGGAGCAATCCCAGAGACCAGAGCTGGTCCTTTGCCCCCTCATTGCGGGGTCTGCGGCCCCTTGGGTGTCACCCTCCTCCACTCCCAGCCCTCTCTCTCTAACTCTTTGAAGAATTAGCTCCAAGGCTTGCTTGAAAATTGGGTATCATACCTGAGCCACCTCCCAGGGCTAGAGGGAGAAGTCCACATATACTGCAAGCATACATTCACTGGGACACAGCAAGGGTGTCTCCACTGGGCCCATCTCGGCCCCTGAGACACAGCAAGAATGTATCCACTGGGCCCATCTCATCACGGAATATAGGTGTACCATGGCTTCTGGGGATCTGAATTCAGATGGCCTAGGTTATGGAGAGAGAGAGGGAAGGAGGGAGGGACGTAAAGGAGAGAGGGAGGAAACACGGGGGCAGAGAATACAGGGGAATATGGAAGAAGATTTGGTGTAGATAAGGAACCGCCTGTCAGGTACAAGACCCAAAGGTGGACTTTCTCCATGTCACTTCATTAAGGTCTCCTTGTGATGCTCTGAAGGGAATGCCCTTGCCCTGTTCTGTAGAGATGAACGCTGAGGCTGAATGGCTAAACAGTTCCTGGGGGTCCCTTAGCAGCCCGGTGAAGTGGCTGAGACTGCACTGGCCAGGCGTGTCTGCTGCACGGCCTGGGGAGACCAGGACCCTGCTCTCAGATGTGACCTCCTTGCTCACCCTGCAAGCTCAAGTGTCCTCAGGGTCTCCTGGGTCCCCTTTGCCTCCGTACTTCCTTAGATGCCCCAGAGATCTTGCACCTTGCCAGGGACCGGTCATCGGGTAAGCCGCCACATTCTGACCCATTGGCCTTTCCTTCCAGTGTCAGGTGACTGTGGTGACAGAGCCTCCAGCCCCGCCCCTGCAGCCCCCCACCCCTGGCAGTGAACAGATTGGGTTCTTGAAGACCATCAACTGCTCCTGTCCACCTGGAGAAAAGGTACGCTCCCTCCAGAGTCCATCCTTCAGTCCCAGCCTGAAGCTGCGGAGCTTCAGGGTGGGTCGGCAGGACCACCGGGGCAGTGGGGTGGGAACTTCCCATCATGCACCTGGTCTGCCGGGTCAGGAGGGCCTCAGGTCACGTGGCTTCCAGCTCAGAAAGCCATTCACCATTCTGGTTCCTTGGACCTCCTGATTCTTGACGTGTGGGCATACTGGAAGAGGAGGTGGTCAGACCTGGGTTTAATTAACGTTTTCCCAAAGTTAATAATGGACTCCTGAGGTTTTCCTGGCTCTGACTTGTATCATCTCCTACATCAAACTAGATTTGGTGTGTGAATGAGATGCATTACAGGACACTTAATGAGGATTTGGATTTGCTTTGTAGGAACACACCGTCAGCCTTCCCTTCCAACTCAGTGTTTCCTTTAATTAGCCACGCTCTATAATTTGTGTGTGTGTGTGTGTGTGTGTGTGTGTGTGTGTGTGTTTGAAGTTTTATATACTTCTTTCTAACTTTAAAATTCAATGAATTTCTATGAACACCACCTGCATTATCTATTGGGCTATATTAAATGTCTCATCATGTGCCTGAGACTCTGATTTATTCATTTTCAATTTTTTGTAGACTAGTGGCCCTTGATAAGAAAAAAAAAAGTTTTTCAACTGTTTAAGCAAAGGACACATAAAAATAGAGGATGACGATAAGGAGAACTGTGTAGGAGGGTCTCTATGGAGTTCCGTGAGACCTCTGTCCCCAGGGCCCTGGACCTCAGCATATGGCCTCAGCCATCCCCATGTGCACCTCCTGGTGAGGTAGGTGGGACTCAGCGTCCCTGCCTGGGACTGGGGATCCATAGGACAAAAGATGAAATGCCAGGTGAAGGTAACTAGAGCAGACACACTTTCGATTTTAAGGGCTTTTTGGTAAGATGTCCTGGCAGACAGGCTGTCCCTTGTCTTTCTTTCTTCCTCTCTGTTATTCTCATATCCTCCCTCCCTTCCTTCTAGTCTACTCAGAGAGCCAGACTCTGGGGATACAGAGCCCCATGAAGGTGCCCTCAGTCAAAAGCACTCAACTTACCAAAGGCCCAGCACCCCAAAGGCAGCCTAGCTGGGGCTTTTTCTGTGATAATAGGTGAAGTTGGGAGCCCCCTGCCTGGTGTGGGCCAAGGAAGGGGCCAGGGTGTGTGCTCACAAGCTCACAGTGCCAAGCGGCCGGCCCCTCCTCCAGCCGGCGCAGGCCCAGGCCTGCCCTGGCCTGCAGATCGGTTCCGCATGCCAATGAAATCGCAGAAGCAGCTGTCTAAACTCACATCCGTCTGAATCCTTGTTTTCATTTGGAACCCCCAATGAGAGGGGTAACACCACGGTGAGCTCTGATGGCCAGCCAATGCGCACAGACAGGGAGGAAAGCCAATGTCAGCTCTGCCTCGCTCCGCCTAGGCCTACGCTTCCTTCAGAGCCAGCCGGTGCCCCGGCAGGGACCCCAAGCAAGGAGTGGAGGGTCCAGGAGGCCTGTCCTCTTTTCTCATCTGTCTTCCTGCTCTCTAGTTCTTCTCTGAACAGCTCGGCGTGGCTTAAAGACACCGCCTCCACTACTTGCAGCCCTGTGCGGCCCAAGTGTCTTCCAGCCTCCTCTCCTACTGCCCTCCCTGGGTTTCCAGGCAACAGCGCCTGCTTCTCACCTTCTGACATTTGCATTTGCAGCAGCTTCAGCCTAGAACATCTTTTCCTGCCCTTCAGCTCCTTGACTGGGCTGCTGCTGGCTCCTCCCAGACCTGGCTGAGGAATCTTGCTCTGCAGCATGTGATCTACATAATTCCCCTCCACCCTCTCTTTCTCCTTCCCTTCCACTATTTACCATCCACCCATCCATTCATCCTGTATTTAGCACCTGCCATTTCCCAGGCACTAAGTCCCTTCCCTCTCTCTGAGATACCATCTTCCATCATCATGACCACACCGGGCTTCAAAGGTCTCCTTGTCTTTGCTTCCATAGAATGCTGACTTCCAGAGGGTGGAGAGCGAATCTTTGCATGTCCGTATTTTTTGGTGACTTCTGCGTGGCCTGGTATGGAGGTTATTAGCTAATGGCTGAACCGCTGGGCAAGTGGGTCAGGGTATGGAAAGGCAGATGGACGGGTAGGTGGGTGGATGGATGGATGGATGGATGAGAGTGAAGGATGGAGGAACACACCCTCTCTTCCTCTTGGTGGGACAAGCTTATCAATGAACTGACAGTCTTAGCTTCATGCTATGGGTGTCATCAATCAGCGACCCATTCCTTTATTCAACCCGGATATTCCTTATTTCTCACCATGGACATTAAGCACCTTCTCTGTGCATCACCTAATGCTGCACACACAGGCTTTAAGACAAGTAGAACTTGGCCCTCAAAAATCCTCTAGGCTGCTATCTGCTTAGCGAACTGGGACAGGGAGGAGGCTCGAACCAGGGAGCTTACCCTTAGGCCTGCTTCAAAGCCTCCCTGGCACAGGTGGGCTGGAAGGCCAGAAAAAGGGCCAGGTAGAGCAGGGATGGCCTCTTCCTCCTCCACCTGCGTCTCGATAAAAACTGCAACACAGGACAGAGCTCTCTCCTAGGAGCAGACCTCTGACCACAAACAGACTGTTTTCAGACATTTAAGTTGCCCATTCAACTTGCCAAATATTTCTACTATTCGGAGGTCAACAAAATGAATGTCTTGGGAGATCCCTGCCCACTTCTCTGTGATCACATATTTTGGTGACCATGAGTGATGTCCAAGGCTCCCTGTGGATACTAGGAAAAGTTATGTATGCACAAAAGTATTCATCTTTACTCACATAGGCAAATGGAATTTGTGAGTGCATTTGAATATATATATATATATATATATATATATATATATACACACACACATATATATAGCTACATATCTATCTATCTATCTATCTATCTATCTATCTATATATATATATATTCCTTAAGGAGTCAAATGTGTAGCTGTGTGTTGTACTGACATCATGCTTGTAAACAGATATGCTGCCACTTTTCATTAATGTGATGCTATAGATACATACAAAGTCATGTGAATCATGCTGCATTTTGTTTTCAGGATAGCAGTATTTATAGGCGTCATAAGTTAAAGATCACATTTTAAATCCAGTAACAAGATCTTTTAGACATCTCTAAAACTGAACATCATCCTTTACATTTAGAAATTGCTTATAGACATGCCATGCTTTGTATTTTAGTGGACGATAATCATGTGAATCAATAGCAGGTAGTGGAAATTTTCTTTTTGAGTGAAGTGATGACATATTCAGGTCAAAAATAATAACAACCACCGGGCATGGTGGTGCATGCTTGTAATCACAGTACTTGGGAGGCTGAGACAGGAAGATCCGGGTTCACGGCCAGCCTCAGCTACTTAGTGAGGCCCTCCGCAACTTAGTGAGACCCTGTTTCAAATAAAGAATAAAACATAGGGCTGGGGATGTAGCTCCAAGGTAAAACATCCCTGGGTTCAATCCCCAGTAAGCCCCCCCACACACACCAACCCATGGAAATCATTTTATTTTTATTTGTTTCTATTGAACGTTGAAGAAATTACAACCTTATCTATTTATAAGATACAGACTGGTGCTAGAATGTATGTATATATGTATACAATGTGGAATGAGTGACTCAAGCTAAGTAACAGACTCATCTCCTCCAATACTTAGAATGTACTCCTGCTATCAACTGAAACCTTGAATCCAGTGTCTCCCACCCCCCACCCCAAGCCTCAGCCATTGCCAACCACCCTTCTGCTCTCTGCTTCTACGTGTTTGATATTTTTAGTGTTCCGGTATGAGTGAGGACGTGCGGTGTTTGTCTCTCTGTGCCTGGGTTTGTTTGTCTTTGATCCACCACACCACTGGCTGCCTGGAGAGGCTAGGTCCATGTGGATCTGCATTTCAACAGGGCATTCCGCTCCAGCCAACCAGTTCCCTTGTTTAATTTGTTGGTCAGCCCTCGGCTGACTCTGAGAGTGGCTTTTGAGCCTGTGGGTGGATAACCTACTGGTGGTGAGTGACTGGGCCAATCAACACGGAGCCTTATTTGTTTCTTTTTGTCTTTCTTCCTTTCTTCCTAGGGAGAGAAGGGCTTTGACGGCCCCGTGGGACTCCCTGGTCCAAAGGTGAGTACCAGCATGGTGGAGACGCCCTTAGGGGCCTCGGTAACCCTTGCTCTGCTCTCCACGCAACAGTAGTGGTTATGTCACTGTCCTGCTAGTGTTTAGCCACAGAGCCTTGTGGAATGCTAGGATAAGAGCACATGGCAAAAGGTGTGACTCTCTGAACTGCTCAGGACTCTATTCCTCAGCCCCAAAACAGCACAGTAAGGGCAAGATTGCTAGATCTCACATTCAGAGCTGCTTGGCTCCAACAGGCTTAGCCCTCTGGGGTTCTTGAATTCTGCATCAGTCCCGGCAGGCTGATGTATTCCAGAAATTTTCAAGGGCTAAGATCTTAAGATCGACTTGATTCGCATGCTCTTCTTGTTCACAAAACTTAGAAACTCACTAATTTCCCTCAGCCTCCCCCTCTTCCCCTGGTGCCATCTTCTCCCATATCTGTTTTGGTCTCAGAGAATTGAGCCCTGGGAGGTGTCAGTTGCCTGCAGTCGCTGTGTGGAAGAGGTCCATGTTACTGCTTGGCTATCACCTGGTTTGTTGTTTGCAGGAGGGCCTGAGTGCAGGGTAGATGCCTTAGCGGCAGCGGGCTCTCCTCCTGCCCCTTCCTTCTTCCCTTTCTCCATGTAGAATTCCCTTGGCAGGAATCTCCTCTCCTCTCTCTCTTCTTCCACTCTGTATCTCTCTCTCCCTCCTCCCAGCCCTTGTCCTGCCTTTCCTACTTTTGAATTCATGTAGCACCCTGGGGTGGCACCAGGGTTAGAGGCTAGCTTAGGCAGTCCTTGCTTCAAGTGCCGGAATTGGGTGGTGCTCACAGCCCCGTGAGTCAACTCTGTCAGTGTGGGAGATGACGTCGGTCCTTCCTCACCTGCAGGAGTAGGACATGCAGCCTGGTTGTACACCTGGCAGGGATGCCATCAGCTGCTTCGAGGGCATAGGGCAAGGTTGGCAGGGGGCAGCCTGACCGTGCAGAAGCTCTGTTAGAGGACCTAAACTTATCCTTGTCTCTGGTTTCAACTCCTCAGGGAGACATGGGAGCCACTGGGCTGATGGGTGCTCCTGGACCCAAGGGAGAGAAAGGGGACACGGTGAGTGAATGCTGCTTCCCTGTGTGGCTGGTGCTGGAGACCCAAGCTCTGACCGTGCCAATCAACAAGGGTGGGCTGACGGCCACACGAGGGCCGGGTGCCGAGCCTGCTCCACCCATGCCATGAAGCCCATCTCCTTTCCCGCTGGCATGGCCCCAGTGGACCTCTAGCTTTGTCCCTTGACCTTTAATCCATCCCCAGAATTCGGCGATTCCAAATTCACACCACTGTGTTTTCCCACATGGGTCATTTTGTGGTGTCATCCACTCCATTTTCTCTTGAGAACCCTTTCTGCCTGATGGTGGGCCAGGGAAGAATTATAGAGACGAGCCAGTTAGAGTCCAGGGCAGAGCCTCAGGAGCCAAAGAGCAGGAAAGTATCAAGATACGGAACCTGTCTGCTACCAGTGTCCTGGTCTGTAAAGCAGGGATGATAAACAGCCTGGGCTGTAGCATCATGGGGAGTGAGTTGATGCATGCCAACAGCTTACGACAGTGCTGGGAGCACAGCAACAGCTGCTGTCTGCCATGGTCACCTGGTCTGGGGAGGCACCAGCCCTGCCCTGTCCTCCAGAACAGCATCCAGCACCATCAACGGCGCAGTCTGGTGTCTGTCCGATGGACCTCAGCAATTGTCCTGGGCACCAGCTGGGACTGTGGGCAGGTCTCTTAACCTCTCTGAAAGCCTCACTTACCCCATGAGCATAACAGCAAATACATTGTTTGCAGAATGTGTGGCCCATAGCACATGATGGGTGTCTTTTTTTTTTTGGTCTACGTCATTATCATTGGTTTCTTTGGGGTCCTCAGTACTCAGGAGGAAGCAAAGAATTAGCCATGCAGATACAGTCCATTTTCTCCACATCATCTTCATTCTCGTCATTGTAGCTGTCCCGTCTGCTCTTGTAGGAGCTTCATGTAGATTCTCTTATTAGTCCTTATGACAATTGTAAACATAGCCTTATCACCGGTTATTCGGGATTGAACAATTTGGGCCTGGAGATGTGGACCTGCATCCATTTAGATCCGAGTCCTGAGCTACCTGCAGTGTTTTACCTTTCCTCATGCTGTGTGGACCTGCCTCCTATGCACAGGTAGGAAGCACCTGCTGTGTGCAGAACAACGTGGTGAGGAGCTGGGGGTGCTGGACAGTGCTGGCCCTGCACCTGGCCCCAGGACACACATGTTACAGGTTTGGGGTTCATGAAATTCTCATGTTGACTGCGGTGAGGTGAGGCTTGATGAAGTCTCCGCAGTACAGGTGAGCAAGCTGAAGCTCAGAAAAAGGCACAACTTATGAAAAAAGTGTGCGGAGTAGGGACTCGGCTGGCATGCAGCAGGTATAGGAAATGCCAGATCTTTCTAGAATAAAGTCACTCTGTGCCAAATGCTGTCAATGGAGGCTAGGTTCAGAGGAAGAGAGATGGGGAGAGGATTGTTCTGGAATCTGATAAACCACCTGCACTAGCTAGAGGTCAGCGTGGGTGTGCTCAGGGGTCGTGAACGCTGGGCAGTGATCCCTGGCACAGCTCGCTGCCTGGCATTGCTGGCAACTCCATCAAAGCAGGGCGGCGTTGTGATTGAGGAAGTGCACTGGCTTCGGATGGCACACCTGCAAACCTGGTCCCATGACCTGCTTGCTCCATGAGCTGCAGAAGTTGCTAGAACTTTCTCAATTTTATTTTCTACATACGTGAAACAGATATAAAAGTAATACCTGTAATGGTCACTTTTGGAATGGCAGCATGGGGGACTCCATGGATTCCCTCCCAGCAAAAGATCCATACCTGAGGAAATTCTCGAATTTCTCACCTCCTGCTTCTGGAGTTTTGCAGGTTGAATTCTGGAGGGCATGGCCAGGAGATGGGCGCGGCGCTCTCTTCCTCTCCCAGCCCTCTTCCTGGCTGGAGGTCTACCTCAGGTGTGACAAGCCAAGGACATTGGGGCCCTGATCGCGATTTCCCCTGCCCACTTGTAGGGTGGAGTCTAGATGGAGTTCAGAAGGCCAGAGGCCACTGCCCCTGCCCGCTGGTGTGCCGCCCCAATGGACACTCAGTCCAGCCCCCAGCTCTGAATAGGGAATCAGAGATCCCACCCAGGGATACACCTAAGAACAGAGAACTCTGCAGCTCTCCTGGAGGTGCTAGCTCTGACTCAGCGTGGGGAAGCACACATGTAAGGGAGCTTTGGAAACGGGGATGTGGGTAGTGAGAGAACCAGGAGAGACACAAGCAGGAAGACCCTCTTGGAATTGGAAACAGACCTCAAAAATATACAGCAATTATAAACAGGTTAGCATCTGACAGCCAAGCCCCGAAATACCTGACATATAACTGACAGAATTGACAAGAGAAATTGACAACTCGATTAAGATGGCCAGAGACTTCAATTCCTCACTTTCAGTGATGCCTAGAAGGACTAGGTGGGGGGAGAAGTAGGAGCCTTCATACTTTGTTGGTGTCAAATGGTGCCGCTGCTTTGGGAAAGAGTCTCGCAGTTCTCAAAAGCTTAAATATGAAGGTGCCATATGACCCAGCGATTCAACTACACACCAGGATATATGGCCAAAAGAAATACAAGCCCGTGTTCACATGGGAACGTCCACACAAATGTTAATAGCAGCATTTTTTATGATAGACCAAAGTAGAAATAACCCCGTTGTCCACCACCTGAGGAATGGATAAATAAGGTGTACCGTGTTCGTACATTTCCACATTAGCCTGCAACAAAATGAAATTCTGCTACAGGGTACCATCCAGATGTGCGCTGAAAAGACTCTGCTGAGTGAAAAGCCAATCAGAAAAGGCCACAGAGTGCATGCTTGCACACACACACGCACGCACACACACACACACACACACACACACACACATGCACACACACAATGTCTAGACTATGCAAATCTGTTGGGATGGAAAAATAGATGAGTGTTTGCCTAGGCCTGGAAGTGAAGCGGGGGATGGGGAGTGGCTGCTGTGTTTGAAATGATGATAATGTTCTAAAGTTGATTGCGATCGCTGTGCGACTCGGGAAATATACTAAAATTATCGAATCGGACACTTCTGATAGGTGAATTAAATGTTCTACAAACTATATCACGATGAAACTGTAATGGAAAAAAGAAGAATAGTACCTGTAATATTGAATTTCTGGACAGAATTAGATGAGATTGCACTCGTGAGGATCCACATGCAACAAGTTGGAGTTATTACGTCTCTTTCAGAGGCTCCTGGGCAGAGCTGATGGAAAATCATCCAGCTGTTTCGTGATATCACGTGATGTTCTAGGGTCACCCTCTCTCTGCTTTCCTTTTTCTAGGGCAGAGGACCGTTTGTCCAAGGAGAAAAGGGTGAAAAGGTAAGTTCTTCCCTGTATTGCACTTCTCCACCAAACAGGATGTGGGGACTTGGGTTTGTGGGCGGGGAGCGTGCTGCCACCCTGGGACCTGGCTGGGGTTGGAGCTGGGAGCAAAGGTCTCTGGTCTCCTGGGGGGTGTGGGGTTGGAGCACGCACAGTGCTCAGCGGAAAGAGAGATGGTAGAGACCAGAATTGGCAATGGGAGAAGAGAGAGTCGGAGCCCACATGTCTTGGGATTAAAGGACATGTCTTGAGCTGCAGCCAAGAAGTGGAGCTTTGGGCAGCGTCTCCCCTGCAGGGTGAGGAGCGGGAGCCAGGGAGGAGAGTGCTTGCTTGTTTCAGATGTGGGTGCTTCACTGTGTTTAGGGCAGAGGGCACCGTGGTGCTCACAGAGGGCAGCAATGGAGCTGGGGAGACGGTTTGTGGCCCCACGCTGAGGCTTTCTTTGCAGGGGTAAGGAGCCACTGAAGGCTGTGCAAGGTCAGGCCTGCAGAGGAGGCTCAGAGGTGCCAGAGAGACGTGAGAGGAGATGGCCAGAGGAGTTAAGGGGCAGATCGCCGGGGAGTTTATAGGGGAGGATACATATGAGGAAGAGCTGGCGACCACAGGAGTGCAGAGCGGGCAGGGACTGGAGGGGCATTTGCGGGAGGCCTGACGTTCTTCTCAGCCATGAGTGTTGTCTCTCCTTTCCCCTTCAATATAACACATGCAAGCACAGTAGATCCTGGGAAGCATGGGGTTTCTTCTAACAGGAAATCCTTCTTGAGGTGTTACCCTATAAGGAGAAATGTAAAGTGAAGAAGAGCCACTGAAAGATGCTGTTTTTCATCCACCATAGCTATTGCTTTAAAAACACCCCCGTTTCCTGGAGAGGTGACGACAGAAATTCATAGTACACATGCATGTTGATTTCACCAGTGTGCAGGCACTTGTAGACTCAGCTTGCATCTCCTGGGAGGGTCCCCAGGCCCTGGCATAGAGCTGACTGTGCAACCCAGAAGCCCCTCAGTGATTACAGGAGTCAGCTTCCATGTGGACAGCCCGTTTTCCCCCAGAGGTACCTCTTTATTGGATCTTTTCACATCTGGATTTCTTTAAGGAGATATATCAGGAGACACATGAGTACACACTCACATGTACTTTATGAGTCTAGAAACATGTGTAAATAACGTATAAATGTGACTAGAAACTCACGTACTGTTGTACAGGGGCAAGGGGTGAAATGTGTCATTGGACGGCGAAATACTGCAGCAGCACCCCAAGGTGCACAATCACAGTTAAGGGAATAATTAATCACCTAGAAAATACGGACAGTTTCTTGTTGGCTTTTAAAACATATTGCAATACATACAAATGACTCTAGGTGCGTGTGTGTGTGTGTGTGTGTGTGTGTGTGTGTGTGAGAGAGAGGGGGGGGAGGGGCATTATTGACTTTTGTGGTGGTCTATGGATGACAAAGTTGTAAGGATACTTTTCCCTCTTGTACTTCTTTGTGTATTCATTTATTCCACATTGAACTTCTCTCTCCTCCCCATTGAAAGCCCAGGCACATTCACACAGCACTAGTGCATAAGAATTAATAAAACAAAAACAGACCCCACAGCACGGCTGTGCACTCAAGATGGGTTGGTGCAGCCTCCATTCTGCCAGTCTAGTTCTGGGGTCAGTTTCTGAGCTTTAGGCTTCTGGTACCTAAAAATGGGGCTAAGGGGAGCCACATTCCATGCCCTCTGTGGGGCTTAGAGTACAGCGCCTGCTACCTAGAGGCTCAAACCCAGAAGCTGCCTTCTTGTTCTAGTGTTCTGTTTATTTACCCTGTTAGTAAATGGCAAGATTACAGTACCGTGCTGGTGACGACAGGCACAATGCTGTACAGCTCTCTGGGACTTACTTGTCTTGCTTAACAGAAACTTTTTTTTTTCATTTCTAAATAAGATGCAGAAATGGATTTTATTTATAAATGTTATCAATGTAAAATGAGTTTATCAATAGGATGCCTCCCAACTAGACTTTGTCTTTAGACCGATTTCTCTTTGATGGAGATGTTTGCAGAAAGAAGACACCTCTATCTTGAACCAGAACTATAAAACCTCTGTATTGGTGAGACTTTCTGGTAACGTACTTTTACTGGTGCATTGTCGCCTCACATCATAATGTAGTTGAGAGTGATAAGGAAATACTTCGTGCCTATTGACTAGCAACTGCCCTCTGCTCTCCCCCCAACCCCCTGAAAACCGTTATTTCACCTTATTTTTAGGAATTTGGCTATTTTATGTACTTCATATGAGCAAATCATATAATATTTGTCTTTTTGCATCTGGCTTACTGCACATAGCATAATATTCTCCAGGTTTCGCCATGTTGTTGCAAATGGTGAGATTTCCCTCTTTTGAAAGACTGAATACTATTCCATTGTCCACACGCTGCGTTTTCTGTACCTGCCCGCATGCTGCTAAACACCTACCTTGTATCCATGTCTTGACCATCATGAATCACGCTGCAGTCGACATGGGGGTGCACATATCCCTTAGGGATCATGGTTTCCATTCTTTTTGATAAATGCTTAGAAGTGGAACTGCTGGATGATATGGTAGTTCTGGTTATAAATTTTTTTGTACTGCTTTCTATGGTAGTGCTACCATTTTGCCTTCCCTCCAACAGCTATTTGTACCTAGCATGCTCAGATTCTGTGGGCACAGACCAGAGCCCAGGATATCAATGAAACCCCCAGGCTCTCTTCCCTGTCAGGAGCTGGGGCTGCTGAGCAATGCCCTGTGACTCTGTGGTCTCCCTCTAGTGTTGCCCCAGCCCACCCTTCCCAGTGACCAACACGTGGTCCTTAATGTGTGTTCATGTCACCAGACCAATAGCCTCCTTTATCCCCAAGGGCAGCAGCTCTATCTCGCCTCAGTTCTGGGTTTAACCCACCCAGGGCCGGACTTGGATTCCTGTTTGTCTTCCTGGTGTCCAGGGCCACCCCTGCAGCAATGTCGTCCAGGACTTGCAGCTGCGGGACACAGCTACAGCCAGGCACCTTCCCCCTGCACAGGTCCTGGAAGCAGAGACAAACAGCAGGGCCTACTCTTATATCAATGAAACCTCCCAGGCTTCCTTCCATGTCAGGAGCTGGGACTGTTGACATACTGGCTGTATCCTCGGTTGACACATTGGCTTACAGGTGACATTTGTAGCAAAATTTGAGTCTTGATTGTTCCACACAGTGATTGTGTGATTTGGACTGAGTCACTTCCCTCTCTGGGTCTCTCCTTCCTCTCTGTAAGAATGAGGGTGGGTGAGAGGATGGACAAACCCCCCTCCATGCAGCAGCCCTGAGGTTTGGGGATCAGCCCACCCCTCTATGGATCTTTTCTATATCTTGGGGGTCTGTGCTCCCCAACTTGAGGATTAGTGGGCCAGAGTAGGCCAAAGGGATTGGTAGGGGACGCAGAATAGGTAACTCACACACTTGGACAGCCAGATTTCTTGCCGTCAGCGTGGGTAACTTGCTCCCCAGGTTTTGGAAAAGTAGGTTTTTGCATGTGCTTATTCCAAACCAGGGCCTCGAGAAGCCCACTGATTCCTTGTCCTCCAATGATTTGAAACTGAACAAAGTGTCTCCTGCATGTTGCCATGGAATATGAGCTAGCCAGGTTTGCAAGTCCGAGTTCCTGGGATTCCTCAGCTCCAAATGCCTCGGATCCTTTGATTTAAGCCTGCGATCATGTTGAAATGTGCACACATGTGTGAATTTGCGCATGACCCTAAAATGCCACTGTTGTCACATTGCTCTGTGTCACCTGGCAGGGGAAGTTCAGTGTTTTTGGAGTGCACATCCTACCTGATGTGGTGGGGCACCAAGGGATCCACACTCAGTGTCTGTCTCCTGCCTTTCCTGGGTTCATCTTTCCTAGGACACTCTCGGGATGTTTCTGTCTCCCTGCAGTTGGTTCTTCCTCCTCACATGTCCATCACCCCTCCCCCACACTGCCTGTTGAAATCCTAGGAATGCTCCTGATCCAGTGATCTTTGGGGTAGGTGTCGAGTACCACCCGGTGGGTCTGTGGGCACTGCCCCATCCATTCCTCCCGGTGACTGCAGGTGGAAGACATCGCTACTCCCATTTCATGGAAAAGGGCATTGAAATTTAGAATCATGCAAACACCAAACACATTGATGGTATTTTTTAAAAATTTTTCAAGGATATAGGAAGAAAACAGCAGAGTTGATAAAAAATCTCTGGCTTGCTCAAAACAATAACAACATACTGAGAGCTAGGCATCATGCTTGGGAACTGAGGAGGGGCAGCAAAATGAGGATGTGGACTTTGGAACGTGCTTAACACAGCATCTGCCCCTGAGAGTAAAGGGGAGGGGGTGGGGAATGGGGGTGAAGAGTGTTTAGTGCTCTGATCACTGTGTGGCTGATAGGGCAGAAGCGGTGGCTAGAAGAGATGTTCCCATTCAACCCTTGTTTTGACCAGGGAGGACTTGGCAGGTAAAAGTCAGGTCTGTTCTCATAATACAACGTCTCTGAACCCCATATGACAGACACACCTTCTACCATCTATATTGCCAGCCAGGAACTTTCTACAATGTCTCTCAGAGGCAAGCTGTATTTGAGAATGTGAGGTAAGAAGACTTTTTGGAGGTAGAATTGGGCTGTGGAAGTGAATGGAAAATGGAGAGGAAGCTCTATGTTAAATGGGATTTTTTTTCTTGCTGCTTTGCTTCCAGAGTAGAGACTAGGAAAGATTTCCAGAGACCATAAGACACTTTTCCATATCAAGGACATTATTATCTGAATGTATGTTTCCCTTTGAAATTCATATGTTGAAATCCTAACCTCCAGGGTGACAGAATTAGGTGGGGGCAGTTTTGAAGTGACTAGGTGTTGAGGGTAGAGTCCTTCTGAATGGGATCAGTGCCTTTATGAAAGATGTCAAAGAGAGACTCTCCCACCCACCATGTGAGGAGACAGCAAGAAAGTGTTGTCTAGGAATCAGGAAGCACCCCACTGAAGACACTGAATCTGCTCATGCCTAGATCTTATACTTGGCACCCCCAGAAATGAGAGAACTTAATATATGTTGTTTATAAGATCCCTTGCTTATGGGATTTTTTTTTATAGGAGCTCAAACAGACAGAGACATGTGGCTTCTGGAACAGGTAAAGCACGTGGCATAAGCAAAGAATAGCAGACACACTGTTAACTTGCTGATTCTCTCTGGAGGCATTGGATGGTGGCATTAACAATGGCAGCCAGACAGAATTCACTCATGGTTTTATCTGGAATAGTATAGGGCCTTTGCTTAGAACAAAGGTGCCATGTTATTAAAAGAGCCATCTTATCAGTCCTTTATTGGCCAGCTAGTCAGATTATGAGCCCCAGCTAGTCAATGTATTAACAAGGTAGTCAATTTATGAACCCCAGCCTCCTAAGCTTCCCTTGAAGGAGGCTGGGCCATGTCCAAAGTCACAGAGCTGGTGCATACAAGACACATGACAGAAGATCCTCCACTCTTTACTACTGCACTGGTCAGTGCACCCCCGTCCACCACATACTAAAAGTGATTTTGGTATCTGGGGATTCTCGACTCTAAAAACCATGTTCTCTATAGGAATCACTTTATTTTATGTTAACATTGCATTGCAGAGTCTTTGAGCCAGGAAACACAGGTTATATGTTTGGGTTTATATGTGCAAAGCTTCTGAGATATGGGTATGCCATTTGTTTTGAGCTCTGGGTTAACCAATGCCCTATCTCCTTTTCTCAGTGTGTGTATTAGTGTGTCTCATTCATGGTTGCCAAGTTGGAAAACAGTGGTTGCATACATTCTAGCTTTACAATCATGAAAAGATTTAGGGGGGAGTTAGTTCAGTTGCTTACGTACCTTCACCTAGCCAGGTAGGTTGGTGCAAGATACTGAAAAGAAAGAAAGATGCCGTCAGCCCTGTCCATGGTTCTGAAGGATGCCTTGGAGAAGTTTTAAGTCAGTGGATCTCCCAGCCTCAGGCAGAGCTGGAATAGGGAAATCTGCACTTTTTTCTCCAGCTTTGTCTGACATTCAGTTACTTTCCAAGACTAATGGACCAGTCACAACAGCAAGGACTTCATACAGGAGGGTGAGAACACTTATGGGAGAGGTAAATGCTGGATGGACAACTAGACTGAGAGGTGAAGGAGGTTAAGGGTGCAGACCCTAGACACTGTCTGAACCCAGCCAGCGGCCTGGCCACTTATCAGCTGTGTGTATTTGCAAATATAGTATTACTCACCTCAGGAGGTTGCTGCAAGTATTAAATGAGTCAATGAAAATAAATGACTTATATTTGCAAAGAGTGCTCGTAAGTGTTAAGTATAATTACCATTACACCAGCACTGGGTTCCACTTTTATACACCAAATGACATCATCTGTGTTCTCAGCATTAAGGAGGTCTTATCCTCAGAGACAGCCAGCAGCTGCAAAATGTGAGCCATCTTGCACCTTCCCTTCCCCCCGAAGACTTCTGCAACTGTCGAGACCTCAGGGAGTCCAAAGAGTGTTTTTGGAAAGTGTGTTCCAGGTGGGCAGGTGTAGAGGTCCCTTCTTTCTTTACTTCAGTTTATCTAAAATAATTTATAGGACATCTAATAATGATAACAGTTTGTAGTCTTTTGTTGTTTGTTTTGGTTTGGTTTGGTCCTGGGGGTTGAACCCAGGGGCATTCTACCTCCAAGCTACACCTCCTCCCTCTTAAAATATTTATTTTTAATTTGAAGCCAGGCCTTGCTAAGTTGCTGAGGATAGCCTATAACCTGCAGTCCTTCTGTCTCAGCCTTCCAAGTACTGGGACTATAAGCATGTACCAAGGCACCTGGCTATTTAACCTGCTATTTACAAACACTTGGTGTCTGCCAGGATTCATGAGCAAGCTATTTAGTTTGACTTTTGATGTAGCTGTTGTTGTCATCATTTTGCATGGTATTTCACCGAGACCAGGCACCAGTGACTTTTTATTTATTTATGGTAGAGACAGGATTTTACATCGTATTTTCTGATTCCATGGCCTGCATTTGTCTGTGCTAAGTGGCTCTCAAATTTAAGCCAGTGTTCGAATCACCTGGAGAGCCTAATAAACTAATTAGGCAGACCCCATCCCCAGGCTTTCTTTTTCAGTAGGTTTGCAGTGGGCTACAGAAAGTGTCTTTATAACAAGGCCCCAAGTGGTGTTCATGCTGCTGGTCGGGGGACCGTGCTTTGAGGACCACTGCCCAGAATATTCCTAGGACTCCACCTTCGGGCCCTGCTGTGCCTCCTACTAATGATAAAGATTAAAATTAACATAGCACCTGCAGCCATGAAGCAATCCCTCTGTCAACATTTAGAAATAAATTCTAATTGTTGATCAACCAAGAAAGCAAGCAGGATATCTGGTCCCCTCATGCTTCTGTATCATGCCCAAGGAGTTACACTCTGATCCTGGAGACTCTGCATGCTGACAAGTGGGTGTGGATGGGCGGGAAGTTTTCTGCAGATGTTGCCCTCCCAAGGGCTCTGAATGGGGTCATGGAGACAGTGAGTGTGTGGGGGAGAAGAGGAGGGATGCGAGGGCAAAGCCTGCACTTGGAATCAAGCCCCGACTTTGAGTTACAACCGCCAGTGCAAAATTGGGAAGGCTCCTCTTCTCTGAGTCTTGTTTTATTTTTTCTGCAGTGATTTCACATGCATTACTTACTGCCATCCTGCTGAGTGGCTGAGTGTTGATTTCCTTTTTTTTTTTGCAGTACTGGGGATTGAACCCAGGAGCATTCTACCTCCGAGCTACACTCCTAGGCCCACTTTTTATACTTTATTTTGAAACAGGGTCTCACTAAGTTGCTGAGGGCCTCACTAAGTAGCTGAGGCTGGCCATGAACCCGGATCCTCCTGTCTCAGCCTCCCAAGTACTGGGATTACAAGTGTGCGCCACCACAGCTAGCTTGATTTTCTTTAATAAGTGCAATATGGACGCTCAGAAAGTCTACCTCCAAATGACAGTACCTGTTGCTCCTTTTGAATTTCCCACCCACCTTGGCCAGAGGCTTATTCCTGCTGGCACCATCCCTTTCACAGGGGATGGAGCTGAGAACAGGAGGGGGAGTGTTCTTGTCCACTACTGCCACCACAACAAAATGCCTTAGACCGGGTATGGTGTAAGCCATGGAAACATATTTCTCACGGTTCAGGAGGCCAGGAAGCCCAAGAAGAAGGTGCCAGCAGATCTGGTGTCTCAGAGCGGTCTGCTTCATAGGTGGCACCTTGCTGCTCTGTCCTCCCAGGTGAAAGGCACAAACTCCTTGGAGCCTCTTTGGTAAGGACAGTCACTTAACACTTGTCACATTGTGCATTAGGTTTCCACACAGGAGTTTTGAGGGGATGCAGCTATCCAGAGCACGGCAGGAAGTAAGTAGGCTTTCCGAGTCAGCCTGCCTGCCACCGAGGATGTGTACACACCCACACCTCCATGTCTTTTTCTTTCTTCCCTTCCCTTTTCCCCTCCTCCTCTCCCTCCCTATTTTAACTTCATTGTGTCCCCTTAGCTGCACAATGAAGTCGTGTGTCTGACCGCACCAATTTCAGGGCGACCTCAAGTTTCCTCCATACTCTTTTCACTGACTCACCCCATGGACTTGTCAGGGGCGGGGAGGGAGGGGGCATATGCCTTTAGTCCTTAATAGAATACAAACAGCCAAGCCGGGCATGGTGGCGCACGCTTGTAATCCCAGTATTTGGGAGGCTGAGACCGGAGGATCCAGGTTCTCAGTCAGCCTTAGCTACCTAGTAAGGCACTCCACAACTTAGTGAGACCCTGTTTCAAAATAAGGAATAAAAAATAGGGCTGGGGATGTAGCTTGGAGGTAGGATGCCCCTGAGTTCAATCCCCAGTACCACAAAAAAAAGAATACAGACAGCCTACATTTTAACATTTCATGTTCTACAAATATGTCCACAATTCTTTCTCATTGGAAAGCAGCATGAAACTTTCCTACACATGATGACGCTGAGGCTCTGAGTCTAGATGCCCTGCTGATGGGGTGTAGATGGGAAGCCTAGATCTGTGACTTTCTCTTTCCAGGGCCACTGAGGGCAGCCGGCAGCAAGGCCATCTGGGGAGTTTTGAAAGGTGTGTCACAAGGGCAGGACAGTGTTCCGTAGTGCTAAGTTGAGATGTCACTAAAACATATAATATCTGGGTCAGGTAGACTCTTCATGGGGGACACGGTTTTCATAAGGGCAGGGACCCATCTCATGAAGCTCCTGGGTCTCATCATGACTTGAAGGCGGAAGTTTCTCAGACTATTTTCAGTGCTGATGGGGTTACCTAACCATGCAAAGCAAAATTCAAAAAAACAAAAAAAGAGTTGTTATGCTTTCTGACTCAGAAAATAGTCCCCTCTGAAGAGGCTGCTAACCAGGTTCTCAAAATACAAAGCAAAGACAGCCCACCCCCGTCTCAAGGAGGAAGTGGCTGGTTCTATTACAACACTCATTTAAAACAAGTTGCCAGGCTTCCATGTCCTTGGGAAGCACTGGTCCTGAAGCTAGTCGTATATGCCCACCTGCAGGTCATTACAAGGCAGTGAAGGAGAAGATTTAAAACTGCAGATCACTGTACACACCTTTGTCTTTTTACCATACCCTGCTCTTCTCTTTGTTTCTGGGCGTTACACAATCCCAAGGCTGATTTTAAAGTAGGAGAGTCATTACGATCCCTTACATGGCCACGGGGTTCTAGAAAGAACTTAAATCCACAGAGTACCCGTGAGGCCCTGACCCAGGGCAGGTACTGACGGTGTGATCTGGCTCCCTCCTCTCTGATTTCGTATCTTGTATATGGGCCCCATTCACACAGACTTCTACTGGGCGTCCACTTGAAAGGACCAGCAAGGCTACACATGTGGCAACTGTGAGGGAAGGTTCCAGAACTTTCCAGAGTTCTCTCTGGCATTGTCTCCGGCTTCACTCCTGAGTCCCTTTATTAGATGGCCCTGGGAGCAACAATGCCCTGCTGGCCCCACCTTTATCCCAAGACAGGAGCCTGTCAGGACATCCGTGCCCCGCTTTCAGCTGCAGGATTCCCTAGCCTGAAGGAGCCGGAGGGCAGACTGGCCTTTCAAGGACCTGGCATTTCAAGTGGGTAACAAGTGCATTTGATGAACTGACTCACCCCAAGAGGCCAGATGCTTGGGGAGACACCAACCAGGACATATTCTCAGGGGAAGTCTTTCTATCTTTGTGATGTCTCTGTTTGGGAAAATGCAAGCTCCAGGGTTGTAGGGATGGAGAGTTAAGTAGCTGGTGTCCTGTTCACAGGAAATGCATATGCTATTTCCGCTGGTCAGTGCAGGGGGGGCAGGTGTGGAATCCTGGAGACAAGCAAAGCCTATGGGCACGGAGCCCACCTTCTTCCTGAACACCAGTCTCATGGCCCCATGCAGAGCTTCTGCTTTCTATGAGGCAGCTAAGGGAGGTCTGGCATTGCCAGGGAAGTGGGGCTGGCTGGGGTTAAGGGAGAGGGCATGATCCCTGGAGAGAGGGAACTCTGGCTTTCTGACGAACCACTCCCTTCCCAGACCTACTCCTTCCTGCCACGTGGACTTCTCAGAGACCATGAAAAGACACCTGTGTCTTTCCTGTGTCTCAGCGTGTTTGCACATAGAGTAAGGCCACGACACTTGTTTAGGAGGATCCCCGGGAACCCAGTGAACTGGCGATGTGTTGCAGAGGCTGTTACATGTTGACAAAACCTTGAGAAGCACCCTCGGAAGGTGCAGCCCTGCCTGGCATGGACTCAGTCCTGTCTGCTGCCAGCACCTGCTGTCAGAGCTCTGTCTGGCTTTCTCTTCAATGCGGATTTATAGTAGACAAAATGTTGAGGCCATAGAAGGCACTGCATAGAAATTTTTAATGTACACACACGTGTATAATCGTGCATTCTAATTCATAGATTAGAAATTAGAAAGATATCATGTCTGATGAGCATTTGAAAAGGTATCTATCTTGTGAAGTTATTATGAAGACTAAGATGATGTTTATAGAATGTTCTCTAGCACGTAGTGTTTTGCAACTTTTACATATACATCTGTTGATTCATTTTTTCAGTGAATACCCAGGACTCTTCTTTATAGCTGGAGAAAGCCCAGACAGAGGTGCTGACTTGCTCAGCATCGCAGGGAGGGAGATGGGGAAGGAGGGAGCTGGGTGAAAGGCCGGAGGTGGATTCCTTTGATTTGCATCAAGCTGGATGGGAGCTTAGAGATCCTGGAGTTTCTTGTTTGTAAATCACCTTCCCTAGCCCTCCCCATTTAAGTGCATGAAGGAAAAAGGGGGCTGAGGAGCCGAAACCGTGGCCCCCTTTACCCCCCAGGGCTGATTCATGTGTGCTTGTCACATGCCTCTGCATGTGATTCCTTAGAATTAAATTTGCCCCAACTTAAAGAACAATCAATCACTTGTTCTAGCCCAGTTGTTCTTAATCAAAGTAATTTTGCATCCTGGGAGACATTGGCAATATCTGGAGAATATTGGTCATTGTAATGAGATGTCTGGCTTTCTCTTCAATATCATGCTGATTTATAGTAGACAAAATGTTGAGGCCATAGAAGGCACTGCATAGAAATTTTTAATGTACACACATGTGTGTATAATCATGCATTCTAATTCATAGATTAAAAATTAGAAAGATATAATGTCTGATGAGCATTTGAAAAAAGTATCTGTCTTGTGAGGTTATTATGAAGACTAAGATGGCCATTGCCAGGGTGTAGCTGGCATCTAGGGGTGCTACTAAACATCCTACAAGACACAGGACACCCCCACCACACTTTCCCAGCTAAGTGCCTATGGTGCGGAGGTGGAGAACCCCACTGCGGCCCAGCACATGCCACTACTCAACCTGTGTGATTCCGAGCCCAGACCCAGGAAGGGCCAGACCTTGAGTGGGGAAGGGCTGCAGACCATAGCTTCTTGCCCGTGCTGCCAGGTGCATGCAGATCGCCTGGAGATCTTGTTAAAATGTTCACCTTGATGTAATCCTCTGGAGCAACACCGGGGAGCCTGCATTTCCTAACCTCTCCTAAGTGCTGCTCAAGCTTAGGGCCAGCGACCTGCATTTGAGTAGCAAAATAGTGGCCACAACCTCCCGCCCAGTACTTTCTCCACTGCACCTGCACCCCACCAGCATATCCCAAGCTGTCCTCATTCTTTGTAATTGCTCATATCTTTCTCTCCTTGTAGGGTTCTCTGGGCCCACCCGGCCTCCCTGGGAGAGACGGCAGTAAAGGCATGAGAGTAAGTTCTGTTCCCGCTGCCCAGCCCCAGGGAATCCCTGGGCAGGATCTCCCTATCAAATCTCTGTGTTCTTGGTGGGGTGGCCATTGCCAGGGCCAGGCCTGAGCTGGGCTCCTTTGGACAGATGAAATCTGTCCAGGTCTGCAGTTCAGCCAGATAATTATAACAACAATGCAAGCAGCGACTGGCCCCCAGAATCATGTATGTGACTTTGGAAGCTTTGAGAGTTATAAGGCCCTCTTTTTTGGTTGGGGGCAGGGGGTATTATCCCCATTGCCTAGAATAGGGATTGACCCTAGCCTGGGAGGGGTTCATCCAAGTCCCCACTTCACAGCTAGAAGAGTCAAGATGACACCCAGGTGGTACCCTATAATCCTCCAAGCCCGACCAGCCTTTCTCTTCTCCCTACCTGGATTCCACTTTTCATCCCCCTTGCCCTGGGGCTGGGACATACATGCTCCAGGAGCCCAGGTAAAAAGAGATCTCAAAAAGTAGTTCAGTCTTCTCTGGGGAAAAGTAATATTCTTTCCCACCAAGAACCCAAGTGGACATTGGCTCTGAGTTCTTTACCTTGTTGTTCCTTTGCCATTTTTAGCCAAGTGGAGCTTGATATGCCAGTGTCACCTATAAGTTCACAGCTGGAAGCACTTCAGTCCAGGAGCTCTGAGGTCCTGGAGACCAGGAAAGAAAGGGGCTTTCTAAGCATCCCCGAGCTCCCTTCTGGCTCCTCTAGGTGGCCACAGTCCATCTCCACGAGGATGGCCAGTATTGGAACTCCAATTACTGTGCTTCCTTTATTCTTTGTCTAAACCTAACTTTGTTAACCTCCTCCTCCAGTGTAGGAGTAAGTGGGAATTGAAATATCAATGAAGTGTGCAGTGAAGATCAGCTTTTTTGCTTGTAGAAGGAGCATCCAAGGGGATCCTGGGCCCCTCAGCACCTCATCTCTGTGATGTGTTCTGAGGTGCAGGGGATGTGTGCTCTGTGTCTCTGCTCTCTCTGATGTGCCTGGACCTGGGTCCTGCTGGCTATGACCATGTGCTAATTTGTGTGCACAGGGGGAGCCAGGAGAGCTGGGGGAGCCGGGGCTGCCTGGAGAGGTGGGCATGCGGGTAAGTGTCGCTGTGAGTGCACCCTGCGTATGTTCCCAGGGGACAGGTCCTGATGCAAAACCAGTCACTTCTGGTGTAGAGGAGATGCTCCAGTTTGTCCTACCCACCTTTTGGTACGATTGCATGCGTCTGCGTGCATAACCACACATAAATAATCTCTCCTAAATTCCCACAATGGGTCATATTTTGGGCAATTTATCTTTTTCATTTAACAAGCAGTTTGAGACATCATTCCACATCAGTACCCACAGAACCCACCCATTCTCATTAATCAGTGCATAGAATCCTCATGATACAAAGGGCTTTGAAAGTTTTATAACCTTTCTCCTATTAATGGCCCTGAAGGCTCTTCTATTTTTCTACTAAAGTTGATGAAATGATAAAACGTATGTTTTATCATGTATTGTTTCTACTCATGTATTGCGTTCTAATGCAATAGGATAGATTACAAAAGTTGGGATACTCTTGGCTGAGGAAATGTACATTTTCATGTTAGTCGATGTTAATAGATACCTCCAAGTTAGTTTCTCAAAGGCTATTGTAATCCAGGTCTAGGTAGCAGTGGGAACCTCTAGGCTTTGTATAGTCCTATTGGGCTTTTTGTCGGGACTCTTCCAGGCTGTACCAACCCTGTGGCAAATTGTGAATGGCAGACCTCGGGAATCAGGTGCACAGTTTCAGGAGCTATTAGCATACCAGGCAAGACCTTGGGAAGGCACAGTGCACAGTACAGTTGGAGATGGGGATTGCTGCGTTGGGTTCATAATGGCTCAGCAGTGCACAGCGGTAGCTCTTTCTTGAAGTCTAGCAGATCTGGGTAAATGTTGTGACTCCATCAGGCAGCCAAGTGTATGAGCTCTCTGGGGTGAGGAAACAGAGGTGGAGGGGTGTATCCCGGGGAGACTGTGGAGGCATTACGGGCAGCCCTTGGTAGCATGAGAAGCTGCAGGGCTTCCCGCCAAATGTGGTCATTGACTGAACAGCTTTTCTCTTCCTTTTCCATCTCCAATAATTTTGGGGGAACATTTTTCCACAGGGGCCCCCAGGGCCGCCTGGACTTCCGGGACCTCCTGGCCATGTCGGAGCTCCGGTAAGTAAAGGCACGTCTCTGGGAAGGCTTTTGTCCCTCTGTCTGGCAGTCAGGAGCCAGGCTTTCTAGCCAGCGCTCATGTGCATCTGTACAATGGGCCCCTGAACGTATTGGTGCCAAGGCAGTGTTGGCCTCTTTTCTTTGAAGGCAGAATTTCTCAAATGCTATGGTACTTACAAATCACCTGGGAAACAAACTTAAAGACACATTTCTAGGAACCCACACGTAGGCAATAAAGCATGATAGAACCCAGGAGTTTCTGACGTTTGGAGCCATTTTTACCCACTTGTGCAGTCTTTCATTTTTGGAATGGAAGTGGAGTCTATTGAATTTTCAGCCCTTAGTCTAGTGCCACACACATGTTTAGAGTAAAGGGGTAAACAACAAATAGATATGGCAGAGAAGGGGCATAGTGGCTTCTTGGGCGTTAACCCTCTTCTTGAGTCTCATTTAAGAAGATTTGAGATTATCCCCAAGTGAAAGAAGCACTGTTAAAAGTCATTTTCAAATAAAGCGTTTGCATTGCCTCTGGGCATTTAAGACCTCTGAACTCAGTACACATGGCCAAAATATGCAGATGGCAAGAAAACCGCCTGATGTCCGCTCACCCACAGATCTAGGCGGTCCTGCAAACCCTCCATCCTTCAGTGTCGTGTGGCTTGGGCGCTTATATTCCTCTGAAGACCAAAGATTCATGTGTTATTCCTGGGATCAGTGGAGGGCTGGGAAGTATCTGCCATGTTTAACACCCTTTCTGTAGAATGTCCAAGGATCCCTTCTCTAAGAAAGGAGATGAGGCAGAGGGACCATACTCGACATTCATAACACGGGGTCTGGGTGCTGCTCTGGAAGAAGGTGGGTGGACACAGCAGCTCTGTCCCTGGGGGAGGAGGAGAGATGTGTCTCCAGCTCAATGTTGGGGCCCCTTCCTGGGATCCATGATCATGATGGATGGAGGGCTTCAGGTGGCAGTGGAGATCAACTCCAAAGCCGCGTGTCTGTCCTTGGCCAGGGGACTCATCTGTGCCCCAGTCTGTAGCTGTCAAGGACCTGGTTAGCCCAGGCCAGGGAACAGCCCAGGAGCACAACTGTACCCTGGAAGTGGCCTGGCTCAGTGGCCCAGACCTCCGAGAGGACTGCAGGTTACTATGTGGCTTCAGTTAGACGACACAGTGAAAGAGGGTATTCACCACTGCCATCCCCTGCTCCTGAGCTGGAGGCTACCAGATATTCCCCTCCAGCCCCCAGGCCTCAATGGCCAAATGCAGAGAAGTCAGGATGGGTTAAGTCACTGATCTTTCTTCCCCCAGGGTCTCCAAGGAGAACGAGGCGAAAGGGGAATTCGAGGAGAAAAGGTGGGTACCATCTATGCTGAGCAGTCCATATCGCTCTCACTGAAAAGAGGGAGAAGGTGCCAAGGATTGGTGACTCATTGTGTGTGTGTGTACGTTCCTGTGTATGTGTGCACATATGTGTGTGTGCGTATGTTCCTGTATATGTGTGCGCATATGTGTGTGTATACCTTCCTGTGTATGTGTGCACATATATGTGCGTGTGCATGTGTGGCGACAAGGACCAGTGAGGTGCAGACCACGTGCCAAATTCCCATCGTAAACATCATCCATGCCAGAGGCCGTAGTCCTGGTTGGTAGGCCTTGCATCCTCTCCCCAAGGCAGAGGTGAGGGTTTCCAGAGCAGACAGGAGTCACCAGAGCCCTGGGCTGGGGCTCGGTGGATCCTTATTGCTGCAGTGGACTGACAGTTCACTTGACAACTCACTTGCTCCTCAGTACCTTGACTCAAAGAAGAGGGAGGCTCGGTGGTGCCCTTGATGGACTTTGTGAACATGAAGCTTCATTGGTCCATTGTCGTGACCAGACTATGCTCAGGTCTTCCGTATAAATTGCTGTGTGGCCAACACGCCCCAGTATGGCTTAGGGTGACTGCTCTTTCATAACACACAACCAGGTAACAGTGAAAGAATTCCCACATCGGGTTCTTCCACAAGCTTTAAGACCACAGGATGCTCAAAGTTCACCTGAGTGGGAATCAGGGAGGCACACGTTACCCCCCTTCTCCTTCTCAGATAGCAGCTGGTGCTGAATTCCCAGCCATTCCTTCCCAAGCCCATTTGGTTCTTTAAGACCTGGGGCAAAGGGGTTCCAAGAACTGGAACTCGTCCTTCTGCCCTCAGCCATGCCCAGACACCTTCTTAGGGCCTACCACATTCTATCTTCCCATAGCACATGCTTCTCTGGTTTTATGAGGAACTTCTCATTATTAATTAATTCACATGTATTTCAATATATTTGGAGCATAGTGAAAAAGAGCCTGTAATCTCACCACCCTGGAACAGCCAACACTTTGGTACATTCTCCATAGATCTATTCTTATATATCCAGTTTCCTTTTATGCTGCCTCGCACAATGTTTTGGATTCTGCGTCCTGTTTGTCATTGCTGTGTGCAGTTCAGTTTTTAGGAGTTATTTTAATTGACTGTACAATGTCCCATTGGGTGAATAAACCATAATTTATGTGCTCATTTCCACAGCATTGATCATTTAGGGTTGTTTTCAGGTTTCCTGCTATTAAAAATAATGCTTTGGTGGACATTTTTAAACCTATAGCTTTATTTATTTGCAAGTTTATGATTATTTACTTATGCTGATTTTTCAGAAGTGCAATTGCTAAGCCAGGTGTGGTGGTGCACACCTATAATTCTAGTACTTGGGAGCTAAGACAGGAGGATCACAGGTTTGAGGCCAGCCTCAGCAACTTAGCAAGACTCTGGTTCAAAAAAAAAAAAAATAATAAGAAGAAGAAGAAGAAGAAGAAAAGAGCTAGAGAGAAAGAAAAGGGTTGGGGAGTATAGCTCAGAATACCCCTGGGTTCAATATCCACTACCATTTAAAAAATTAAAATTACTTTTACTTTTTTTAACCTCTTTGTGGCCCTAAAAGCACATTGCTTTGGTCTTTTGTATAATTGTAACTGAGGAAAGCCCTTACAGACCCTATTGTTAGGATTTGTGTTTCTTTGGTCATTAGACACAGTATGGTCTAATACCAGTATGGAGCCTTGGGGGCCAGGAACCAGAGGCCCTGATTATCCTGGGAAGGTGGCTCCCCCAGGGAGGCCGAGACCATGGCTTCTCCACTTGCTTGAGGCCTGGGCTGGGCCAAGCCTGCCATGAAGAGCATCCACAATTCTCAGGCAGGAGTGGAGTCGCTACAGGGGCCCACAGAGGTCCTGCTCATAGGTCCTCAGGTTTCTACATCTGGGGTCAGTCTTCTGACACACACCACAAGTTCCTGATGGTGTGGGTTCAAGTCCCATGGCACTGATATGAAGTATGAAAAGGAAATTAAGAAAACAATCCTCCATTTTTGGCCTCAGTTCTCCCCAGGTTGCAAGACCGAGGAGCCTCCCGACATCTCTCAGCTTACCCACATATGATGCTGTGACTTCAGAGGCACCAAAAAAACAAAAGCTATGTTTTATTATTATTTTATTTTATTTTTTTTGTGGTACTGGGGATTGAACTCAGGGGCATTCTACCTCCGAGCTACGTCCCCAGCCCTATTTTTTATTCTTTATTTTGAAACAGGGTCTCACTAAGTTGCGGAGTGCCTCACTAGGTAGCTGAGGCTGGCCTTGAACCCGGATCCTCCAGTCTCAGCCTCCCGAATACTGGGATTACAAGCGTGTGCCACCACGCCCGGCTTAAAAACTATGTTTTAAGTGATTATTTTTTAATGTGCCATAAGGGAGGCAAAAAAAAAAAAAACCCTATAAGCATGCCCTCTGACCTAAGAAGCCTACAGTCTGACTAGAAATGTGTGGAAAGTTAAATTGATTCATCCATTCATTAATCCAATTCATTTCTTCATTCACATGTCCACACACCAAGTGGTGCTGTCCATGCAACCTGGCCCCAGAATTTGCAGGAAATTCTTTGACCCTTGGTTCGAGCATCATCGTCTTCTCCCAGGTCTTCCTGGTACCTCAGGCCTGCCCCAGAGTTTCTACTTCAGGATTCTAGAAGCCCTGCGGTTTCTCCTGATTATCTTGTGTGGGGGTCCGGTCCTTTAGGCAGGGGGGTTTGAGATCCTTTGACAGGTGTGGAATGAGACGAGGTCTCAAGAATACATTCACACTAAATGCAGTGAAGAAGCATATCTGTTTTATTGTTTGATTGTTGCTAGTAGTAGCTGTTTTATACTATTTTTTTTTTTTTTGCAGTGAGGCATATAGAACAGGAATTTTTACAGACTTGTTTTTCTTACAAAATACAACACGTATATAAAAATTATTTTAGTACATAAAACATTCTTAAGGTTACAAAATACGACACGTATATAAAAATTCTTTTCCATTAGTTTAAATCTTTACTATTTTGTGATGAGCGGGAGCCCTGTGCAGAGAAGTGGAGGTGGGCTGCTCCTGCCTGTCTCCTGCTTGAGCTGAGCAGGGGAAGCATCAATTTTTACCCTCAGATTAATGAAGGGAACCATACCCCAGGCAGCCAGCGGACCCCAGAAGGAATGGAATCAAACACAGCAAGAAGAGAAACTACCACTGCCTCCCACTTGCAGGAAGGTCACCCTCTGTCACCAGAGGTGGGGTACCGTGATTGGGATCAGAATCCATAGGCAGGGCCACCCAAGACAAGCACAGCAGTGATGAGCAGGAAGCCAGGATCCCCACTTACATAACAACAACCAAACCTCTGAACAGAGAGGCTCTGCCTTCAGAAAAAAAACAAAGGACAGAAATACCAACTTGGGAAACATGGATATAGGGAAGGAGGAGGAAATTGCAGGATAATTTTCATGGATTGTTTTTAGGGAACCCGGTCAATGTCACGTGGAGTTTCACTGTGGGACCCAGGGCTGGCCCTGGGAATGGCAGTGACGATAATGACCCCACCTCACGTCCTTATGTGAGCGCGAAATAGGATATAATATGTGCACATTGAGTTAGGGGAGATGGAAGTGAGAGCAGAATAGGGCATCTCACTAGAGGTCAAGGTCAAGGTCAAGAAGGGGATATTGAAGCTGAGCCCTAAAGGGATCAGCAGGCAGCAGGGGAATCTGGGCAGACACGAGGAGGAAGGAAGCACAGTATCTGGGGAACATGTATCAGTCTGTCTGGATGAGTCCACCTTCCGGAGCATCTGCTTTTCTTCTCCACCTGAGTTCTTGCAGTCCACCTGGAAGGCCCCTGGGTGAGTGCACTAGGTCCTGTGATAACCTTGAGTGAGACAGGCTGACACCATGGGTACTGGCTCCAGGGATCCAGCGTGTATCTGGGAGAAGGCTGACACGGATTGATGGCCTAGCATTAGCAGGTGTTTCAGATGCATGATCTCGTTTCTTAGTCCGAATGTCTTTGAAGGAAAGGGTTGTTATCATTTCCACAAAACATAATTAGCAGAACAGTGTCAGAGGTAACACGACTTGCTCAAGATCCACAGCTAATGAGCAATTCGAAGCTAGCTCCCTGAGAATAGGAGTGGATGGGTGGAGGTCGGATGGATGCGCAGCTGATGGCTTCCTGTCAGCCACCAGTTGATTCTCAGGTCTACTCCAAGCAACACAGTCAACTCTATATCATAGATACGGAAACTGAGAGATATATGTCTGGTTTCTCTGACCCTTCACCTCTGCTCCTTGACCCCAGTACACATGGACTCAGGGCTGTCATGAATGCTTGCATTTGACTCTCCTGTACTGGGAGGTGCCTGGTAGAGAGTGTGACTGAGCTTGCTGGGACACACAGACCTTCGCTTGCCCTTCCTACTATGACAGTGACATGGGGTGACCAGTGGGCTGCTGCCTGGTGACACCGGCCCATTACTCTTTCCTGCTTTTCCAGGGGGAACGAGGCCTTGACGGATTCCCCGGGAAGCCAGGCGAGATGGGAGAGCAGGTAGGTGGGTGGTGGGGCTGGCGAACTGGGTTTTGTTAGAGCATAGGAATGGTGACACCAAACTCCGTATGGCCCTGGCCCCTTGGCTTCCTTTTGGCTCAGCTGAAGGCAACAGGAGGCTTCCTGACCAGACTCCAGCTGTGTGGCCACATGTTCATCCTAACTCTAGAGCTGGAGGGATCCCGGTGAATACATCACTTTAAATCCATTTTATGGTGAGGAACATGGCGTGTCATTATTAATGCAGTGACCATGGACAATGTGTACATGTTCAAAGTGACATAAGTACAGGGGTCGCCATTGTGATCTTGTCCATAGAGTAAGAAATTAGAAACAATCTGGATAGATGTTCATCCATAAACGCTAGCTGAATAAGTCAGGAAGCATTGATACGGGTGGATGAAATGAAGTCATAGAAATGCATGAAAAAACCTTCATGTGGCACATGGACAATCTCTCACAAGGGGTGAACATTTCTTGCCCGTCTGGCCCCCAGATCCCTCCTAGCTTCTCTAGGGGGCCTGATGTGAGGAAGCAGGCTATGTCGTCAGCCTCCCCTATGCCAGGTCTCCAGGGCGTTGGTTTCCCTTTGGTAGTAGCTATGTCTGGCCTGAGTCTGGGCTGCCCTTTCCCTCTGCCCTGGAGCTTGGAGGCCAAGCCAGTCCCCAAATCTCTAATGATTCCCAAACTAGCCCATCAGATTTTGTGCACTCCCTGGGCCCGGGGTGGATCTGAGAGACTTGCTTCTACTTGTCCAGATTCTATCTGCTGTGTCCCTCCCATCCCTCAGGGAAAGGGTCCCTGCTCTCTCAGAAGGCAGTGTTCATCTGGCAGTGCCAGCATGATTCCAAAGAAAGCAAGATGCAGATGTGGACTGTTGGTTAGTTGAAAAGAAGCTTCCTAGCAATAAGCACAGTCCAGAAATACTGGTCTAGAGAACCTTAGCTCCTGGGGAAAACCAAGCCACAGGTTCCACAGTTGTCTCCGACTCTTTCAGTCTCCACTCACCACCTGCCAATCTCTAGTGCCTCATCACTCACCTGTGCTTTCTTTCCTCCAGGGAAGACCTGGCCTTCCTGGTGCGGCAGGACCCCAGGGAGAGAAGGTAAGCAAGGCCCACAAGTGGGAGAACTGCCACCCAAATGAACCAGGACCCTGGGGGAGGGGAGGGTGGGAATTCTGGAAACAAAGTGTGCTAAAACCAGGGTGGGCTGCCATCAGGAACTCATCTAACAAGACACTCCTGGCAACCACATTTAAATCATTTTCATATCTGTAGAAATACATATCCAATAAAACAAACAAACAAATAAAAACAAAAAACCCACCACCAAAATACTACTATGTAATATCCAGATATATTAAATTTTTTTGCTATTTTAAATACTTTTAGGACTAAGGAGGACTATGAATAAATACAGAAAGTAATCTTACAAACTCCCTTTCCTCCTCTTCCTACTCCTCTTATCCTTCTCTGTCCTCTACAATATTTTATATATATATTTTTTATTAGACTGAGTCGAGAAAATCTATTAGGCCTTTAATAAACAAAATAAAGGTTGTATCCTATCCTGCTGGTCATCTATTTTAAAACACTTTCCAACAGGCTTAACTAAACAGACTTGCTGCTTAGGATTTCTGTATCTCCACCAAAACAACTGCTGTAAAAGTTCTTTGCAAAGCTGGAAATGCTTATAGAGATGGATGTGACCAGAATGACCCCCCTAAGCGCTCACGGGGAGGGAGAAGGCAGAAGAGAAGGCCAGGCTGGGTGTGGATTGCTGCAGGGGTCTGATGAGACACAGGCGTGTGTGTGTGTGTGTGTGTGTGTGTGTGTGTGTGTGTGTGTGTGTGTGTGTCACAGAGAATGATGTTCCTCTGGATTCCTAGGGGCCTGAAGGTGGCTCCAGACAGCAGGTGGGAGAAAGGCAGGAGGAGAAGGCCCTAGCGGGGAGGATCTATACTGCGAGGTGGCTTGGTCAGAGCAGCTTCTTCTCTCAGAGGGGCTGGGGTGACAGTCCCAGTTCCCAGCATGTGCTCACACCAAAGGGAAAAGAGATGGGCTTCTCTTTTATAACAGGATAATATTATAAGTAAATAAGCAAACACAACTGAGGAAGGAGACTCGAGAGTGCTACCATCCCCCAGCTCCCTAGCCTGGTCTTAGATTCCAGGTGCGTTCTCCCCTGTGAGGTGACTTTGGGGTTGAGAGTCACACTGCTGTATTATCCTGGTGTCAAGACTTTAATGCATTTCCTGCAGTTTCTTGACAGGGGATGCTAAATCATGAAATAAGTATGTTATTTCGAGTCACTAAGAGAGAATGCTGCTTGAACTTGGGATCTAAATGAGGTCTGTTTCCTGCATTGCCGGTGTGTGTGTGTGTGTGTGTGTGTGTGTGTGTGTGTGTGTGTGTGTGTGTTTATGAATTCCAGCCTTTCACCATGTTTGTAGATTTGGTTTGCCCCTCGTACTTGGTACTTGGGAAAACACTGAGTCATTGCTTATCTTGTGGGCTGCAGCAGAGGGGGTAGGGCATGATCAAGGGCTATGCCACTATTTGGGGGTATTCCTTGGAATAATGAATAAACCAGCGAGGCTCAGGCAATATGGTGCCTCTGGTTTCATTTAGAGAGAGTGTCATTGATACAAACCCTTGATCTCATATAGTCTTTGAGAAATTCATTGGAACTATAGAAATGACCTTTTTAAGCTCCCTCTTTCTACAGATGATAGTAACCCAACATTAGGGCATCTTGTCTAAGACCCCACAATGGGGATTTGATTTTAGATGAAGGCCTCAGGTTTATAGATTCTACATGTCCCTCCAAGGATGCACTATGGATCTAAAAATCAGGGAATGCACTTTTTGTGGCACACTAAGAATTTTACTAGATCAACCCCATGGTTTTATTGATTATCTATTGCTGTGTAACAGATCACCCTAAATCTTAGTGGCTTAGCACAACTGTCATATATGCTCTCACAGTTTCAGAAGCTAGGAGGGATCTAGGAACAACAGCACGGCTGGATTGTGCAAGCTCAGGACCTCTCCTGAGGTTACAGTCAATCCATCAGTTGGGATGTGCTTCTGTCAAGGGTCCATGGGGACTGGATAATTTTCTTAGTTTCTTGGTGGCTTTGCACCAAGTTATATGGGGTTCTCCATAGTGCTCTTCACAAAAATGCCAATTGCTTTCCCCAGGGTGAGTGGAGGAAGGGGCAGATTCCCAAAGGGGATCCACAGTCATTTTTATAACCTAGCCTTAGAAGTTATATGCCGTCGCTCCTGCTGTTGCTGTTGGTCACATAAAGGAAACTAGTAAAATGTGAGAAGTCACCAAGTAAGTACGAAGACCAGGAGGCAGAGTGGAGTCATCCTGGAGCCAGGCTACCACACTAGCTAAAAGAGGTGATTGCAAATATGGGTCATTCCATATAGTGGAAAGAAAATGATCCTAGAAAAGACTTTTGCATCTCTTATTATTTTTTTCACTCTGAAGAAGTTACTAAACATCTCTATGCCTCAGTTTCCTCATCTCTAATATAGGAAAGATAGTATCCCAGATAAAGAGTCAATGCATGTTGAGTCCTTAGAGAAAGACCTAGTGGATAGAAACTCTCCAATAACTATTGGTTATATATGCACAGTTATTATGAGGGAATAGCAAGGTCTTATTTTCTCTTCATAATGATGATTAAATATGTCAAAACATTTTAAAATATACTTTTATTGGTGCACTTTCAAATATACATCATGATGAGGCTCAGAATGATAGGAACATACATGCACATAGCCGTTGGTGAGTTTCCAACCAGATCCCACCCCCTCTCTCCCCTTCCCTATACATGGTATTGAGATTGGCATTGATAATTTTTATGTCTGTATATAGCATTAGTTGAAGTATACATCAGACCATTTTATCTCTCATCATGAGCTGCAAGTAATTAAAATGTGCATTGATTATTTGATCTCATAATTTTTATTATTTCATATTTGTGCGTGTGGTACGGGGGATTGACCCAGGTGTGCTCTACCTCTGAGCTATCTTCCACGTCCTTTTTATTTTTTTATATATCAAAATCAATCACTAAACTGAACTTGAGAAGGAGGGAGGGTGAGGGAGTGGGGTGGGAATTGGGGAGGGGGTTAAATGAGAAATGTGTGCATCATATATGCCTTTATCAGCTTGTACCTAACAAAGATGTATGATTACAATACACCAATTAATAAAAAAAATAATAATAATAAAAAGAGCATCTCTTTGAGTTACCAAACACTACTGTCAAACCTGCGATTTTCCTGTCTCAGTCTTCCAAGTACTGGAATTATAGATGTGCACCAGTGTGCCTGGTTTCGTAATTATTATTGAAAACTCACTTTTTGTTTAATAATGATGATGACAAATGTGACAGAAACAACAACAAAAGTGAATGTGTTAGTGATGTAAGACATAGATAAAAGACATAGTTATGACTGGGTGTGGTGGCGCACACTTGTAATCCCAGGACTTGAGAGACTGAGACAGGAGGACTGCAGGTTCAAAACCAGCCTCAGCAATTTAGTGAGGCCCTTAGCAACTTAGCAAGGCCCTCAGCAACTTAGCATGGTCCTATTTCCCAATAAAAAATAAAATCAGGTTGGGGTGTAGCTTGGAGGTAGAATCCCCCTGGGTTCAGTCCCCAGTACCACACACACACACACACACATAGTTGTGTGCTCCAAAAGATACATTATCCAGCCGCTGATACTTTCCCTCTCTCTGTTTCTCTTATGTATGTGTATGTATGTGTATATATATATGTGTATATATATATGGCAGCCACACAAAAATTATAATATTGCTTCTAACAATAATACATTATAAAAGTAGTAATAAGGCTTGAAGGAATATAGAGAAAAGGCTCAGACTAGAGGAGTCGAATCCCATGGAGAAATACAGAAGAGAGGGTAGCTGGGAACTGAGTGCTTGCAGGTGCTGTGGGTCCATGTCATGGAAGAGACATCAAGCCTGGAGAGGTAGATTGTACAAAGTGCACTGCGTGGGCAGGGCATACACACATGTGAGTGTGTGTACATATGTGTGCACATGCATGTGTGGGGAGTGGGGGCATAAAGAGAAAAAAGCAACCAAGGAAAAAAAAATGATGTTTCTGAGGCAGGGCTCAGCTGTTATTTATAACAGACAAAAATGAAGGCATAGTAAGGAGAATTGACCTTCAAGCTTTGTTGTTGTAAACACAAAGTGGTTGAGATTTTAGTTTTTATTTTTATGCTTTCATACTGGGGATTGAACCCTGGTGGATTCTGTCTCTGAGCTATATCCCCAGCCCATTTTTTAGTTTTTAACTTTGAAACAGGGTCTCACTAAGTTGCTGAGGCAGGCCTCATACCTGCCATCTTCCTGTCTCAGCCTCCCAAATACTGGGATTATAGGTGTGCACCACCATGTCTAACTAGTTGAGATTTTTTTAAAAATGCTTTGCTGCTGTGTAAAAAGAGGTAATTATTTCACGTCTTGGGCAGGAATGGAGGACAGTGGAGTTGGGGAGATGGATTGTGTTGGTGTTGGTTTCAGTGTCAGAGACAGGGCCTGAGGGAGAGCAGGTAAGGGGGTGTGCCCCTGCCCATGGAATATAACCTAATACAGTGAGGATGGCAGGCACGCGTGCCCCGAGCCACTTGCTCTTACTCCCAAACTTTGTAATTTAGTGGATGCTTTCATATTCATTCAGTGGATCATTCATCCATTTGCCAACTTCCTCAACAATAGTGTCGGATAGCTCCCATACTCTCTGATTGAGGCTTTGGTAAGAGGAAAAAGTTAGGTTTCCAACCCATGTATAGGATCATTAGCTACAAGTAGTCCCATTGCTTTAGCTACAGGACCCTGGACCAATAGAACTAAAGATTTTGTATTGTCATAGTTGACAGATATTCCCCTTGTGGAACCAAGATAAAGCTCATACCCTGGGAAATCTGGTCAGTCAAGCCATACCCTCACAACCCAGGTGACCTGCACATTAAGGAGAAAGAGGCATGGGGCAAGTCTTTTGTATATAATGACAATGAAAATGGGTGGGAATCATTACAGCTTTTCTTAGTTACTCATCTGATAAGTGTTTTGCTGACCATGTGCCACACCTTGAACATGGCACACACAAGGGACATGTCACAAAGGTACAGTCTCTGCTCTTGCCGCGCCCAACACGATGCCTATTACACACAGTTTCTGAGTGGAGGGCCAAGGGTATTTCTTCAACAGCACATGAGCCATGTGATGTTCATGGAGCACCAACTGGATTTAGGTACTGGGCTAAATGTGTACTGAAGAGAAAACAAGATTCATGCCTTCCAGAAGCCCAGGAGCTTGACACAGAGATAAGAATCAGACACAGAAGCTTCAAGAATACTGCAAGACATTATGATGATGTGTCCTCACACAGAGAAGATCCACTTGGGTTTGCAAGAATAAGCAAGGACGTCAGGGGCTTGGGGAGCAGCAGAAGAAGGTGGCAACAGATAGCTGTGTTGAAATGCTTGTTATTTCTACACAGGGAGAAGCGGGACCTGCAGGACTTCCTGGTGTGCCAGGCTCTGTGGTGAGTCCCCATCAGTGGGAACACACACTCACTCACTGATAGAATTGGTCATTGGAAGGGTCCTTACCTCAAAACACAAGGTAGAACCTTCTACTCACGTAAGTGGAGTAGAAAGCTTCTCCCACCCCAAATGGGATAAAATCAGAAAACAGTGAGAAACCACTGCATCGCAGCTCACTGTGTGAACGCTCTGAATGGATCTGAGAACAGTGGACTGTTGCTAAGAAAGCGCCAACACCTTTGCTGATGCCTGTTTGTTTCTCAGGTGCAGAAAGAGGGCCTGAAGGGAGAGCAGGTAAGCGGATGTGCCCCCTTGCCCCATGTGGATTTAGGTTGTCGTAGAAGTAGAAAGGCTACAGCCAGAATCAGGCTCAGATGGAGCCTTTCAGGGGTGTGTCAAGTTGGCTTTCTGCCAAGAATGCGAATGCTCATACCCATGACCCTGAGCCCTGCTGGAGGCTTGGAAAGTAAACTCTAGTCAGGGAAGGTTAGTGGGCAGCGGTATCTCCAGGCATATGGAGTCATGACTAACACATGTATGTGGTTTGTGTTTCCAGGGAGCTCCAGGACCACGAGGTCACCAGGGCCCACCTGGGCCACCAGGAGCTCCGGTAAGCCATCCCTCCCCAGCCCAGGGTGAGCTCTGAGCACCTCTAGGGCAGGGAAATTATTGTCCTTTCCATAGTGAGCACTGTTGTCTCAGAAGCCTCATGTCACCCTGAGTGGCAGATATTGTCATTCCCATCTTACTTGGGAGGAAACTGACCTGGAGAAAGGTGAGCTCCCCGGCTACTGTGGCTCATGCAGGATCCAAGCACGGAACTGGGGTGGAAGCCCGGGCAGCCTGGCTTGAGAGCCCTCAGCCCCTGGAAGGCCATAATTGGGGCTGCCAAGTGTGCAGCCTGGTGTTTTGGCTTCCTTTCAGATAATATAGAAGAAAAGCCCTGGCACTCAAATGCCATTTGAATCACTTTATTCACTTTTAATTTCCCCATGTTTCCAATTGATACTGACTTTCCAATACCAATCAGAACTCGGAACATTTCACCCTTTGGTTTCTCTCTCTGTTAAGAACTCATTTATGTGTAAATAACCATTTAGGAAGGAGCCACATAATAGGGCCTGTGATCATTTGTGATGTAAGTTTGGACACTAAGGATAATTAATAAGAATACAGTGGACTCCGTGGGGTTCCTTTTCTTTAAAGCTGCCTCTCCCACCAGAACCAATATCTCTTCCATCTCTACATCCACCGAGTTTATTACTTCATGGGAACTTACCACATGTTTCTAGAGGGATGGCCACACAATAGGCATTGAAGGGCTCTTAAAGCAGGACTTGACTGCAGTGTGAGCTTATCAAGACCAGTCTGAGTGTGGAAAGCATTTGTAATTATGGGCCAATGCATTTGGCTTCATGTTTATATTCTTCTGCCATGTAGATTTTTGTCTTGGGTAACATTACCCAATCTCTCTAATCCTCATTTGAGTCATCCCTAACTTGAAGTCACCCTCACCATGACCACCATCACCATCATCTCTCACATAGATGTGCTATCAGGGTTAAATGAACTAATGCACAAAGCAGCGGTCTACGGAGCTTCTTAACCCCAGTGCTGATATCAATTTCATTTCTATCTTCGTTTAAGTCTCCATCACACCTTGCACCAGGGCCTCCCACAGAGAAATTGCTTCCTAAATATTAATTGCCTTGAGCCGGGCATGGTGGCGCACGCTTATAATCCCAGCATTCGGGAGGCTGAGACCAGAGGATCCGAGTTCGTGGCCAGCCTCAGCTACCTAGTGAGGCACTCCGCAACTTAGGGAGACCCGGTTTCAAAATAAAGAATAAAAAATAGGGCTGGGGGTATGGCTCGGAGGTAGGATGCCTCTGAGTTCAATCCCCAGAACCACACACACACAAAAAAATATTCATTGCATTGAATTGACCCGAGAAGCTGGCTTCAGTGACTTCAGTTGAAAATGGAAAATTTTGACTTTGTGTTCAGCAGTCCCAAAGAGAAGGAAATATATCCCGTCCTCTAAATGGAAACAGCGTGCAGCATTCTGCATCCAAATACTGGCATCTTTCCTCCTTTTTCCAAGATGAATAGGCCCCAGGAGCTTACCAATGTCTGGCTGAGTGACTAGAGGGCCATCTGGGCAGATCAGCGCAGCATCTCTTGATGCTTAAAACAAATTCGCTTCTGCAGGGTCTCCTCTCACTTTGTGCCTAGAGCTCAGAAGAATTCTCTCTCTGCGAGAAAAGGAGATTCACATATTTAATTTCTGCAGTTTGTCCATTCATTTATTCATTCACATATGTCATTAAAAGAAAAGACCTTGGACCTAAATACAGCATGGTCTTCTAAAGCAGCTGCGAGAATGATCATATTTAAGATGAGGAAATTGAAGCGCAGAGAGGACATTTCTGGACAGAATTCACCCAAAGGTTGTGATGGAGCCAGCTAGGGGTCTGTCTTGGGGTGCTGTAACATGGCTTTAGCATCCATTCTTCATTGACCTTCTCAATAATAGATAGATGCATAATTTTCACTTTAGAGACGAGCTCCTTGAGGTTTAACAATGTCAGCTGACTTGTCTGATGCGTGCCTGGTGGGGGGCGGGCAGGATTTGAGTTAGTTCAGTGTGACACCCTTCACCACCACCATCAAAGACACTTGCCTCACTGCAATTCATCTTTCCTAGACAATTTTATTTGTCCCAATTGTTGAACTTTGCATATCACAGTTGCCCATGAGTCAGCAAACTCTGAGCTAGTTCTTTGCAAGACAGCAAGCTGCAGAGGGAAGGACACTGGGGATAGAGTTAGATGTTGGGGTTCTGGATGCTGCTTCTGTTGGTGCTTTATGTAATCCACGACTGCAAGCCATTTGATCTTTACTGTGTTCATCTGCGAAGTGTATTCAATGCTGCCTACATTATCTTGCTGAGCATATTTAGTTAGATGCATTAAATGTACATGTTTTCAAGTAGATTGGAGAGAATGAGATGATATTTCCCTCCTGACCCCACAATTTCCTATTAGGATACAATATATTCCCTAGACAATGAGAGTGAGAGTCAGAACATACCTCATGCTGTTGAGCCCTCGTTTACTAACTCTCTCTCTTTCTATCCTCTTTTTACCCTCCTGAAGGGTCTGATGGGTCCAGAAGGCAAGGATGGAGCTCCTGGTTTGCAAGGTCTTCGAGTAAGTAGACTATCTTCCCCTTCCGATGCCCCAGTTCACCTACTCTAGCCCCCATTTTATAAGCTCCAGCAAAGGAGACGATGCCAGCCCCAGGAGCCCCTCTGGAAGGCGGGGTTAGGCTTGGTTCATTAACCTGGTGGAGGATCTCCATGTACTCCAACTTGAGTTGGGCCCTAAGGACATGGATATGAATCTGTAGTCTTCCAGGACTCTGGTATGTAAAAACTGTACCCTGCATGATCAGAGCCCCCATTCCTCAGGAGAGGTAGACCCAGTGCTAAGAGAACACAGACATGAGCAGCTGACCAGCCTGGAGGTGCCCAGGGATTCTTGTAGGAGGCAATATTTAACCTAAGTTTTGAGGAAAGACAAAGAGGAAATAGCAAAAATGTAGAGATCTGCCAATGTGTTACAATCACTTTAAGCATATATGTATTATTATTTAATACCATAGCTCTTGGTATTCAACTTAATTTGATCAGATTTCATTTAATTTAGCATCTGCCTTCTAAATCGTTCACACCTAATGAGTTTTACTCCACCAGTAAGCACTATTCCTAACACAGTGTTAGAGGTTTAAGAAGGAGAGTTGTAGAAACACGTGTGTGTTAGATGCTCTCCTGGATGCCACAGAAAACTAGTCTGGGACCAAAATTCAACTCTGTATCCCTTGTTCCCTGCAGGGTTCTTGGCATGGGGCAGGAGGCAACAGGGTTGTTGAGCCCTGGCCTTTAAGTTTGTGGGATCTGTACAAGTTCATGTAGAGAGCTGTCCATGGGGCACTCCCATCCAAAGGGAGGCCAGGCAGCACCAGAAATAGTGAGCTTCCTGCCCTGGAGCTTTCCACCCAGAGGCCAGTGACCCTTGCCTGGTGGGTGAAGGAGGTCCTGGCATCTGGCAGAGGCAACTCCAGACATACTGATAATCTCTTTTAGCCAGAAGACTCTAGCTGTCGGGTGGACAGTGTTTTGTATTTGCTGTGGGTTGACCCTGTAAGGGGGTTGGCCTGACCACACTCCACACATCTTTCACTATAAAATAAGAGCAGAGGGACCTGCTCTTACCACTCAGCACAGACTCCAGCCTGTCCACCCATCAGTCAACTTCATTCCTTGATTCTCTGATAATTCTGCTGCCAATAACCATCTTGGATCTTCAAAAATCTAGGAGGAACTTATTTTAGAGGCTAGGTGAGATTGTGGAAAAGTGTCTCAGATGCTCAGTGGGTGAGAGAGAAGAGAGCCACTTATCCCAAGTAGAAAGTCTTGAGCGTGTCACTTCCCATTCAGCATCCCCAGCCTCTGTTGGTTTCCCTGTCAGTCAAATGGGGCCATCAGATGGTCTGCTTTCTCCTCCAGCTGGTGGAAGGGCCCTGGACTTGGAAACAAAATGCACCTGGGTTTGAAGGCTTGCTTCTCTTCCCAGCAGCTGTGTGACCCTCGAATGTCACCTCGTCTCTCCCAGCCTGTTGCTTCCTGTTACAGTGCAGAAGGCGTCATATGGTCAAGTTGTCATGAGAAAGAGTGCCCAGGGTGGCATGGCTGGTGACAGACAGCAAAATGTGGCAGCTCTCATGACTCTCGTCCTCTCAACACATGCACACAGGCCTCAGAGAAAACAACCATCTTTGCACATTATGTAATTAGTGTTTATATGAACCTGTCTTCATTTTGCATTGAATTGTTGCAAGTATTACTTTTCCTAAGACAGTATTAGACGGCAGGTGGGACTGTTTATTTAAAGAGATGAATGTGAACATTCTTTATCTACATCTTTACCTAATTTACCCTTATTAAGGTGGAGAAGGAACATCTTGCAGGAGCTTGCTTGTCAGGCCCACACTTTCTATGATGTGGTTTCTTGGAACCTCCTGGGTGTGCTTCCCGGAGATGGCTACTGCATCATCAGAAGCACTTTTTTACCCCTAAGAACCATTCCAGCCATAGACACAGTGAGCATCTGGTCTGGTCCATGCTTAACACAGCTCAAGGGCAAATCAGGCAAATGCCCCAGGTCTGGAAATTTGAGGACTAGACACAGAGACCCAGAGGAGCAAGCAAGGTGGGGACGAGGGGGAGGGATGACAGGTGGGGTGGGATGTGGCATTTGTGGAGCTCTGATCATGTGCTGATCCTCCTCATAGCTTTCCAGGTGACAGGCAAGCCCTGAAGGAGCACAGCTACCAAGTGGTCTCTCTGTGGTTTATACCTAGGGCTATGTGTCTCTGACACCTGACTTGCCTGCCTTCCTTCCTTCCTTCCTTCCTTCCTTCCTTCCTTCCTTCCATCCATCCATCCATCCATCCATCCATCCTTATGTGTCAGTGATCCACCACACTTGCAATGAGCTCCTCTTGTGATCACCGGCACTCTGATCAGTGCTTTGGGATTTCCTGGAGTTTTTAAGGGTTCCATTGCCAGGAGCTCAGGGTCAGCTGAAGGACTTGCTGGTCTACACAGCTAACCCAGAGGCCTCTGGTGGAGCCTAATAAAAACTCAACATTCAGAGGAGAGAGGAATCTCAATTGGAGGAGGGCTGCTGAGAGCGGAATGGGAGTTGGGTCTGCACAATCCCAGGAGAAGGTGCAGGCAGGGGAAGAGAGATACCATAATTAGCATTTAAGTAGGTGATCCAGGATGACCTCATTGGGAGCATCACCCTTGAAGACGCTCAGGAGGTGAGGGGTTCAGCCAGGATCATCCCTGGGGGAAGGGCACACCAGACAGAGAGCAGCAGGAACTAATGTCCAGGGGTGAGGCTGCTTGGCATGTTTCAGCAAGACACACATGTGGCTGGAGCCAGCAAAGGTCAAACAGGGGAAGATGAAGTCAGAGAAACCAGGACCATTCATGGCAGGCCTGATGGAACATTGTCAGGACTGTGGCTTTTCTTGTGAAGGAATTGTGGGGCCACTGCATGCTTTCAACATGTTTTATGTTGAGAAAAAATTATATACAAATGTAGAAAGAATAGGGAAATGAACCTCCATATATGCATATCCACTTAACGCTTATCAAATCATTGTAAAACCTGTTTCATTTATACCAACACACATGTCCTCCCACCACTGGGTTCGTTGGAAGTGATTCCAAAAGTCACAGAATTTTGTTTCTAAATATTTCAGTACATTATCTTCAAAAGACAAAAGATTTGAAGAGAAGCAAAACCGTAATGTCATTATCCCACCTAAATCTGTAAAAAACTACTGCTTGAGATTTCATCAAATATTTATCTAGTGCTCAGCGAGTACCCAACTCATACATCCCCGGCTGCGGTTTACTCACTGCAGATTTTTGAGTGCTGCAGGGCATGGCTTGCATTCTGAGCACGTCCTTCTGGCTTCGGTGTGGAGAATGGATTGCAAGAAGGTGGAGACTGTGAGAAAGGTGGCAGCTCAGGACAGGGCTGGGGGCAGCTCAGGACAGAGCTGGGACAGCTCAGGACAGGGCTGGGGGCAGCTCAGGACAGAGCTGGGGTCAGGAAGAATCAGAGGGTTTCTAAGTACCAGCCTGGCCCAGATCACAAGCTAGGCTAGGGGTATATCAAGAAAAAGGCCAGAGTCATGCCCTGGAAGACCCAGAACCCAGCAGAGGAGAGTGGACCCAGCATGACAAGGCAGAGTGATGGAGCATTGACACAATGCCATGGGGTGCAGAGGGCTCCCCCCTTGTCCTGTTTCCTTAGCAGATTGCAAATGACGACCAAGGGCATCTTTGAGGCCCCTGGCCCTCCAACAGTCCTGGGTGATTCCCTGATTTGGGCTGTGTTCTGTTCTGCAGACATTGCTAGTTCAACTCCTGTGGTGCTGGAGAAAAGAGAGTAGAAGCTAATTGTGGTGATGTGGGCTTGGAAGCAGCTTCCTGTCCTCTTCTGGCTGACTCAGGAAAACCCAAGGCAGAATGACTTATTCAAAAATTACATCTCTGCTTCCTTTGCCGTGACCCATCATTTCCTCCTCATCAATTCCAATTGAAACATCACTCAGAAGAGCCCCTGAGCGTCATTGCACACACTCAGGCTGCTCAGAGGCAAGAGAACAGATAATGACAAGGCGTGGAAGCAGGGACTAAAGCCTGGTGTGGGGAAGGAATCCAGGCCCTCTATTTTACAGATTAGCAACAGGCAGACAGTATAATCCCTGGCAAGGTGCATTCATTCATTTTGGGCAAAGCTGGTGTTTTTCCACAATGATATGGTGAAAGGGGCAAATCAGAAGCTAAATACACTCTGTACCACCCCACAGACCTGCAGGAGACACCCACCCACTTGCTGGAGGGTGCCAGGCAAGGGGCTCCCTCTTGAGGGGACTGTGTTTTCCTTCCCAAGGTCTTAACATCCTCCTGCTGTGTGAGCTAGGCAGGAAGCACTGTCAGTTAGGTGAAGTGGGAGATACTGCAGTTGCACCTGAATCTGGAATGTTCAGGAATGTTCCACAGACGCAACAGCCTGGCTCAAAGCCAGGAGAACACTCTGTACTTTCAAGAGGAGGCTCGCTTTCCAAATGATTTTGTCAACCTCATCAAACACCCCGAAAGAGCTACTTTATCACTCTCACACTAGCCCATTTTCATTTTCTGCACAAGACCTAACTGCTATTTTTCTTGAGAATTTATTTTTCCCCATTACAATGTAAGAGCAGAAGAGTGAGGACGTCTTTATTTTTGTGTCCACAGTATAGAGAAGAATGTCTCACACCTATAAAACATATATGCATATAATACAAAATATACACAGATATATAAGGACAGAAATAAGCATCTTCTACAATTAGCATGTAAAAGTGAATGAATCAAACATGGATTCAGTTCTCTGGGCACAGACATAATTGCAGGGGGTGAGGAGAAGGACAGGACCGGGAACTGTCGTCACCTGGGTTCTGGCCTGAGAGAAGGAAGGCTCAATTGCTTTCATTTTTTATTTTTATTTTTTTGTCATTATAATCTCTTCTTTTTCTATTTGGTGCATTGTATGGATCACAAAACTTTGGAATATGCACACAATGAAATTTTACTCCGCCATAAAGAAGAAGAAAATCATGCCATTTGCAGGAAAATGGATGGAACTTGATAATATCATACTAAGCGAGTATGAAATGTTCAATTTCAATGAAGACAGTGTTGCTCTGCGATATCAATTCCTGAATTAAATAGCCTAGACCTCATTTTTTTTTCTCTTCTCTAGGAAAAAAAATTAAGAAAATCCTAGGTTTTCAGGCATTTCAACTTAATGTGAAAATTGGAATGTCCTAGCTATAGACTTACCATGACAGAAGGGGTTCTTGAGACTCACAGTGAGAAATTTAAAGTCCAGAAAGATAAGATGCCCTTCTCAACTTTACCATACCTTTGGCCTTGCTTTGCACAAGCTTGAGATGGATCTCTTTGGTTCCTTGGATTGTTTGCTATGTCTCTCGCCCCCTCTGTCATCATTAGGTGACAATTGAAGCAGCAATCCTACCAAATGGAGTTCTCCCTTCTTACTAAGGATGGGGAGATTCAAACTTCTCAGGGGGTTCTTGGCTACATCAGCGGTGGTGGCAAGAACACAATCTTAAAGAGGAATTGACTTATGCATGTGCAGATTTGATAGAAGGTAGGAAGGAAGGAACAATTATTGCTGGGAAGGTACCTAAAAAGGTAACTTTTTGCAATCACACTTTCTCACTTAATTCTCCCAAGGATAACATGAGAAAGGACACTTTTAATCCCATTCTATGAATGAGGACTCCAAGAGCCAAAGGAATGAATAAAAGTACCCAGTGTCGCCTTACCCAGATTGTAAAATGGGGCAGAGATTAGAACTCAAGTCTGCCTGGCTCCAAGCTCCCCACTGTTTTTGTTTTAGCCCGGAACGTATGTCCTTGACACCAGAATTCTAAACATCCTTGATGTTAGCATCCTTGATGTGGATATCTTAGCGAGATCTAGGACCTTTAATACTGACTGTGCCCATTCTTTGTGGTGCACGGCACACACCCACTTTAATCCCTGTTTATGTTGAAGCAGAAAGTCCCATACTTGCTGAACGCCATCAGGCACAGCAGCTCTCATTTCTCATAGATTTTGGGGGAGGAATCCAGGCAGTCTTTTGTCAGTGGCAGCCTGGACTGCATTTGTTTTAGTTTTCCATTTTTGAGCCTTTCCACCTGCCTTTTCCTGCTCCAACAGATGGTAACAGTACTGTTTGGACCACAGGTGACTGTTTGATCCATTCCAGGGCATGGAGCCAAGGTTTTTGTCAGGACACCCGAGGTTTCCCTGAGCACCTGGTTTCAGTTCTGACCAGTGGAAGAGAATCCTGTTTGACAGTTGAAGGTATGAAGAAGAGGAGCTGAAGGAAAGACGATACAGCACGTATTAGAATGACTCACACAAGCAATTATTTTATCTGTTAATAGCCCCTCGAATGGCTGTTAACTCATCCTGGCTAGGAAGGATTTTCTGTTCTGAATTTATAGGCTTCACTTCTCTCCACGGGCCGACAGGCAGCCTTGGAAATACCAGTCGTGCTCAGCATCCTGGCATTCGGAATGGCTTGAAAAAAAAAAAATCTGTCTTCGTGATAAACTATCCACACTTATTCGGAGATTGTGCTGGGTAGAAATTTAAAAAAGAAAAGAAAAATGACAGGTTATGGGCCTATCATTAGGAAAACAGCTCTTTATTGCCACAGAACCTGTCCTTGTCGGTTATTCTCATATCTCCCCAATAAGTTATGTGTCACAAATGTGAAAGTACATAACTGTTGCCACATTCCTCACTATGAAAACTACCATGGCCCAAACTTCCGCCACTACCAGTATTGTGACCAGTACCATCATCACCATTCCGACCACCAACACATCACCACCAGCACCACCACCATCAGCACCATCACGACCACCAAAACGTCACCACCAGCACCACCATCATCGCTATGGCTATCACCAACACAACCCCCAACATATCATCACCACTGCCATCACCACCGTCACCAATACCATCACCATCACAACAGTATATATTCACCATTATCCTCATCACAACCACTAATATCACCACCATCACCACCACCCTCACCATCACCACCACCACCATTGTTATCACCATCACTGCCACATCACCACCATAGTTACTACTCTCACTACAACCACCACCACCATCACCACCATCCTTACCACTATCGACACCAGCACTTTTACCATCACCACCACAATTACTAAGTGCTTTGCAGCTATCATGTCATTGAATCTTCATGACATTGCTGGGAGGTTGGAATTTTGAAAGCAAGTCTCTTTGACACAGTCTCTCACCCACTACAAGGACTAAGTGGAGACAGATTACTGTTATTACCATTTCTTCTTTAATGTAATCATCACCATTTTCTTCTTCACTCTTTTTTTTGCGGGGGGGGGTCTGGTACATTTGAGTGATGCTCTATTAAACTATTAATAACTTCCTCAAATGTTAATTTCTTCTAATGCTGTCTTTGAGATAATAATGATTATAATTCTCCACATTGGAAATCTAAGGTTCAGTTAAGTCAAATGGTTTGCCCTTCTCCATCTACCTTAGATTTATAACTCTCTTCCTTACAATGTCATAGAGGAAAGGAATTGGGGAAAGAACACAGAGAATTCCACTTATTTTTTTCCAGGAGCCAAGTCTGCAGAACCACTGGGGGCTTTGTACTCCTTCCCTCGCCATCCTAACTTACTAGTTTTCTGATGGCACAAGGGAATCTATATCTCAAGTATTTTCCCCTGGTTTTGGCTACTCTTTCTTATTACTGTTGGGACTTCAGGGAAGAGCTTGTGTTGCCTGGAGGTGTGATTCTGACAAGTTGAGATGGGGACGTAGTTTTCCTTACAGAGGCAGCAGTGTGCACAGCATCTCAGAGGCCAGACATCCGAAAAGGGTGTTTGGAAATGAGCTACATAGCCTGTGTGGGCTCTTGCCCAGGCGATGGGAGTGTGAACCCTGGACACTATTTAAAAGGCAGACTGGAATAGTGACCTAGTGTCTCCAAACTAGACAGCTCAAATGCCCTGTCATCATTCCTGTCAGATGATGAGTCTCTATTTTAGAAGTAGGAAGTCTTGAGAAGAATGTCCTCCACCCAGGTGGCTCAGCAGGGTCTAGACAAAGGAGATGACCCTGGCCGCAGGAAGTTCTGAGCTGCACCAGACAGCTCTAGGTGCTGGGTGCTGAGGTTTGCATGTAGGGGCTGGAGCTGGCCAGAGTGTGGGTACCCTGGCATTTCTCTGGGTGCTACCCCTTCATGGATGACCCATGAAAGGTCTTTTTTTAGGAGATGCTGTGTGTGGGGGGTTGAACCCAGGGACATTCTACCTCTGAGCGACACCCCCGTCTCTATTTTATTTTTTTATTTGGAAACAGAGTCTCCCTAGGTTAATGAGAGTCTAATTACTTGCACTTGGTGAGACTGTCCTTGATCATGTGATCTTCCTGTCTTAGCCTCCAGAGTACTAGGATTACAAGGGTGTACCGCCACATGCAACAGAGGCTGTCTTATGACACTACCTTGATCACATGTTTCTGACATGTTTCCTTCCTTAGCCTCTTGCCACTTTCTTGTTTATTTCCCTCTTTGTTGAGAACCTAACCCTGGGAACATTTGCTTTGCAGCTGGATTTCTTTGCAGTTCTCTTTCCCACCATATCCTCCTACCTAGCCCTAGGTCTGCTCTTTCTGATTGATGTATTTTACTTCCTGGGCACAGGGTCACCTCTAACTCCATGCCTATTACGAACCTTGTTAGCCTCTCAGATGGCATCTTCTGAGCATTTGTGATACCATTACTGAATCTCCCAGCCATCCCAGGAAACAGAGAGCTGCCGAGACCTCTGAGGATCCCCAAAAGTCCAGGGGAGAGATGTATTGGTGCTCATCCCCCAGACCAGGTCAGATCTTGCTGAGTAATTCTGCTCAGTCACACCCTCATTCCTCTCCTCTCAGATCCTTTCCTGCCGACCAATCCGTGCTCCAGGCCCTGTTTCAACCTCTCCCATCAACAGACACACATTGTCAGCTTGAGCTTGGAATTCTGATGATTATTTACCAGGGCTCATTGACCTTGAGTGAAAATGGTTTATTCATCTTGTAAATAACCAGCTACTCTCTGTGGAATAGCCTGGGGCAATTAGAGAGGGCGTCTGTCTAGATAAAAAATTAAAGGTGTCTGGCTCCCATTCCCCAAGGAGGTGGGGGGCGCAGCTCTTGGCTTTCTCTAGCTCAGCTCCGGGGGAATCTGCACTCATCACAGCAGGATCAGATGAAAGCTGAGACCAAACGCCCCCAAGGTCTGGTTCCCTTTCTGGAGGTATCTGGGGCCACATTTTGAATTTCTTGCAAGTGTCAAGAAACTCATTCTGATTGGGATGTCAGTGGGCCTGCGTGTGGATGTGCTCTACAGCAGGGAATGAGGACCAGGGGCCTCTGAATCCAATGGACTCACTCTCTCTCTCTCTCTGCAAGTCCATAAATTACCAAATCGCATTTTCCCTTCTGCCCTGAGGTCGCTCAGCACCTCACCTCATCCCTGCTGTGGACCACACCGATCTCCAAGGGACAGTTGATGTCTCCAGCCCACAAGTGTGTGCTGTGGGTCCATCCTGCAGCAAGTACTGTCCTGGGCACACAGTTTCCTGCATCAAGCAGAAGCAGAGCTGGTCCCTGATTGCAGAAGACCTGTATGTGGGTAACCCCCCCTCCCCAGCAATAAGTACTGCTGTCAATGGTGCATCCCAGGGTGACACAAACTAAGAAAAAGTACAGCAGGGGGAGGAGGAGACGGGACGTGCAGAGAGAACGCCGCTGTGGTGAGGCCTGCTAAAGAAACCTTTCAGATACGAGAGCATTTAAACAGAGACCTGACCGGGTTGAGAAATTGATCCCTGTGGACACCCAGGGACCAGCCTTTCAGGCGGAAGGAAAAACCAAGGGCACGTGCTTGAGGTTGGAATCCTGGGGCACATTCAAGAGGGAGGAGAGGGGCCAGTGTGGGGGTCGGGGAGGAGATCAAGGAAGTGAGAAGAGGGGGCAGTGGGACCGGAGTCAGGGAGGGCAGGCCGAGGCTGTCCAAGTTTTGCTCTAAGTGGGTGAGAAGTACCGCAGTGTTTGGGGTGGAGGAGATATGACCTGACTTTTTTTTTGTGTGTGTGGGACTGGGGATGGAACCCAGGGGCTTCTACCTCCAGGCTACACCCCCAAACCTATTTTATATTTTATTTTATTTATTTATTTTGCGGTACTAGGGATTGTACTCAGGGGCATTCTACCTCCGAGCTACACCCCCAGCCCTATTCTTTATTGTTTATTTTGAAACAGGGTCTCACTAAGTTGCGGAGTGCCTCACTAGGTAGCTGAGGCTGGCCATGAACCCGGATCCTCCGGTCTCAGCCTCCCAATATATTTTATTTGGAAACAGGGTCTCACTACGTTTCTGAGAGCCTCACTAAGTTGCTGAGGCTGGCTTCCAACCTGTGATCCTCCTGCCTCAGTCTCCCAAGTACTGGGATTACAAATGTGCGCTGCCATGCCCAGATTGACTTCTGTATTAAGAAGATAAACCTGGTTTATCGGAAGGGGAAAAAGCCTCTGGGCCAAACATGAAAAAAGGGGAGTGTCTCCTAAGCAGGATGGGAGGTGACCAGTGGGACAAGGTGGGCTCTGCGGACCATGGAGACCTGGTTGGATCAGCTTTACTTGGTCCTTCCTGCTGCTCCGGGAACCAGCACACAGTGACCCAGCCTGTGTAGTGATCTGAGGCCCCGATCCCACGGGAGGCTCTGCTTGGCCCGGGGACTCAAGCCCTTGGCGGTAACTCCGTGGTCTGGTGGTCTGGTTTCACCCCCGTCCTGCGGCCTCTATTATATATACTCATGCAGGTGTACAGCATAGCACAGATTCCACCCACAGAAGGGCGGGAACCACCTCAGTGTCCTGCCTGTCCACCGGTGGGGCTGTCCCAGTGCATCCAGCCTCATCCCCGGGTGGAAACCAAGTGCGATGACGCTGACACAGGATACAGCCTGGGGAAATCAGTGTTACACAGCAAGGGCTAAGAACAGATGGGGTGGCATGCTATCCTTTGTAAAAAAAAAAAAAAAAAAAAAAAAAGGGGAGGGGGGCGTGGTGGCACACACTTGCACGCTTGTAATCCCAGTACTTGGGAGCCTGAGACCAGAGGATTGCAGGTTCGTGGCCAGCCTCAGCACCTTAGTGAGGCCCTCTGCAACTTAGTGAGACCCTGTTGCAAAGTAAAAAAAATTAAAAATAGGATTAGGGGTGTTGCTTAGAGGTAGAATGCCCCTGGGTTCAATCCCCAGTACCACAAAAAAGTAAATGAATAAATAAATAAATGAATAAATAAATAAATAAATAAATAAATAAATAAATAAATAAATACTGGGGAGATAAAGAGGAAGTGTGGGTGCTGACTTATGTACAAAATGTCTCCAGAAAGATAAGCAGAATCTAGTGTGTCAAGGAAGAAGCTGAGTGGCGGTGGAGGCTCGAGTGAGAAGGAGAATTTTCTCCATTGCACCTTTCTTCAGTGTGCCTCTGGGATTTGCGTTCTGTTTTTACCTACAACATGGGAGTTGCACACCTCAAATCCAAAGCCGAGTCTCCCTGATCCCGCAGCCCTAGCTCTTTTCCCATCCAACGGGCACTTCTGGGGAACAATCCATCACTCTGGGAGTGTGGGCCATAAAGACCGAGGTTTCCATGGAGACCCTTCATCAGCTCACCTCTGGGTCATCACTAGCCTGCCCATTAATTTTGGCTTCTTCTTTTGCACTCAGGGGAAGAAAGGTGACGCGGGCCCGCCGGGAACCCCTGGATTGCTGGGGCTGCAGGTAACGACCGTTTTTAAATCTTTCTCCATCTTTGATTCAATCAAGTGGTAATTTTCAGGTTGGAGCCTGCATCCTGCTAATCACCATCAGAACATTAAAAAGAATGGTCAGCCGCCGCCATCTGTCCTTCCTGCCTCCCTAAAATACAGGAGCTGCTGGTGCAGGCAGGAGGGCTGCTGGTTGCCCTCCTGGAGGAACTTCTGGCTAGTGATGACAAGAATAAGGAACAGTCTTAGGGAAGGGAAACAGAGGGAGGCGGGCAGGCGCCCCTAGGACCAGGTGTGCAGGGCTCTAATGGAGGAAGTGCACCGCCCGTCCTCAGAGAGCAAGGCACAGTCAGCCATGCAGGGGAGGGCAGGAGGGAGGCCTTGCCCAGGAGGCACGCGGCTCTGAGGACCTTAGATGACGAGTCAGCAGAGTGGTGGGAGAGGGCTGGGAATTAGAAGGTGCTCAGCTAAGGGGGCCAGGCAGACCAGTAGAAGACCAGTAGACTGTCACTCCTGCAGGAGTGGAGGGTCTGCGTTCTGGGCTTGCTCTGACTGCCAGCACGCTGGAATACCGCAAGTCTCTGCCGGTCTCTGTGCCTCAGTTTCTCCATCTGTAAAATGGTGCTGTTAAGCCCCCATCACAGAGGCTTCTCTACGAGGCAGGGGCTCTTCTCAGTCACTGCATGCCTTCTTTTCTTCCTCTTTCTCCTCCTGCTCCTTCCCCTCCTCCCTTTCCTCTTCTTCCTTCTTCTCTTCCTCCTTCTCTTATTCCTCCCCTTCCCTCTCCTCCTCTTCCTTTTCCTTTACCTTCCTTCTCCTCCTACTCCTCCTCCTTTCCCTCCTTCTTCTCCTCTTCCTTCTTCTCCTCCTCTTCTTCCTCCTCCTCCTCCTCCTTTCCCTCCTTCCTCTCCTCCTCTTCCTTCTTCTCCTCCTCTTATTCCTCCTCCTTCTCTTTCTCTTCTTTCTCCTCCTCCTCTTATGCTTCCTCCTCCTTTTCTTATGCCTCTTTCTCCTTCTCCCCCTCCCTTTCCTCTCCCTCCTCCCTCTCCTCTTTCTTCTACTCTTCCTTCTCCTCCTCCTCCTCCTTATTTTGCTGCTTGCTGGCATTAAAGTGTCCTTGTAAGTGATGGCCACTCGGGGCTCCGTCTCAGATTTTATGTCAGCACCCATCACGTGGGGCAGGATATACCAGGGACTAAAGAATATATCACCTGCCATAATTCACACTCTCCCACAGATTCCACAGTCGTGCTGGCCTTTTACTGTTAACAAGCAAGAATAGAGATCACTTCTTATATGATCTTGCTTTATAATAAGCAGAGCTTGGGTATTATACAGTTCACCAGTAGCTGGTGTGATGGTGTCTTCCTGTAGTCCCAGTTGCTTGGGAGGCTGAAGCAGGAGAATCACTTGAGCCCAGTAGTTTGAGGCCAGCCTGGGCAACAGAGCAAGACCCTATCTCAAAACTAAATAAGTCAAAATAGAATTCGCCATCAGTGCGGATCTATAAATTATTTTAAGCTGCAGATTTTTTCCCCCTCCAATTTGGTTTGTTGCCCTGGGAAACCTCTCTCTCTTTCCCTCTCCCTCTCAAATTTGAAGTCATTTTCATTCAGCAAATCTTTACTGAATACCAGGCACTGATCTGGGTGCTGAAGATCTAAATATTACCAGACTTTCCAGGGCAGAAACTTGCCAGACATAGTGCACCCTGGCATACTTCAGGACCATCGTGTTTCAGAACCAGGCCATGCAGAGTTTCCAGTCCTTGTGCCCTCCATGCCTGTGATGGTCCTTGTGTTCTGCCTACCATCTATGTGTGTGTTTGGTCATTCACTCCCTCCTTGACTCATTCCCTCAGCAGGTATTTATTAAGTCCCCACTGTGTACCAAACTAAGCTCTGGATGTGTGAAGCCTAAGTAGACATGATTTGTCACCTGAGGAGCCAACATGCTGGTAGTGCAGAAAGAGACACAGAGCTGATGTCTTACTGTGCACCTTTGATTTTGTTCATGCCCCGTGGGGTGAGACCCCTGGATCAGGAGCCCATAGATCAGGGCTCTCCTCTATGGGAACCATGCCATTAGTTTATTGGGGTTCCTATAGAGAGAAGCATACAGTGCATGCAGGATGCATGGTGAAGCACGTGAGTTGGTTCAGAGGCAGAAGGAATGAGAGGAAGATGTGGTCAAGAGCTCACGTATGCTGTGGTTGGATGGAAGGAATGGGTAAGGCAGCCTGGGCGGCTGAGCAGATTGGAATTGGGTACTTGGGATACTTTTGGCCGGCTTTGGGCGATAAGGGGGGGTCTCATTTTCTGACGTCTGGTCCTGGGGTGATTTAGGGCAGAAGGAAAGTGTCACAGTGGTCTAGACTACAGGAGCCCGAGGAAAGGTGGCAGATGGAGGTGTGGACTAGGGGTTGGTTGTTTTGCATATCAAAGTCTTGCTTGCAGGTAAGCTGTTGGTTATTATAGAAATTAGTGCTTTGGGTCTGCAGGGCCTCAAGATGTCAAAGTATCATTTTGACAAAAAAGGAATTAATTCAGGAGGACAATCTAATCTCCTGAGTTGGGTTTTGGCTCTGTGGAGGCCAGAGGAAAGTCCCTACTGGCTCTGGAGAATCAAGGTTGGCCCCATGGCGGACTGTTCCAGTCGCCAGGGGTGTGTCCAGGCAACTTTGCATCCATATAAGGAAATATCTGACACAAGCTACATATGAGGTACGGAGAGGTTTATTCTGGCTCACAGTTGTGGAGGTTCAAGTCCAAGACTGGGCGGCCCATTGGTGTGGGCCTCTGGTGAAGGAGCACATCATGGTGGGAAGACATGTCAGAGGAATCACTCATATCTCTACAAAGGAACAAAGAAAGGGAGAAACCAGGGCCTGCAATCCCCTTTGAAGGCACACCCCAGTGACCCGAGGACCTCTTAAAGGTCCGTATTACCCTTTAATACCTCCATCCTATGGACAATGTCTTCAACAGATGGTCTTTTGTGGGACATTCAACATCCAAAGCATAGCAGGATGTTGGGGAGGAAAGAAAGCCAACACACATGTTTAGTTTCTGCTATCGCTACTCTCTTCAGCATTCTTATGTAGTGCTTATATTTTTTTTTTGATAGCTCCCTGTGAGCAAAGTGTGCCTACTCCACTTATAGGCCAAAGGAACTGAGCTCAGAGAGTTGAATTAGCTTTGCGTGTGGTGGGGCTGGCTGGGCCTACAGCTTCGGCACACATACAGCTTGTAAGAGGCTTTTGATGCTTCTTTTGCAAGATGAGACATTTCACCTGCTTGAAAATTTTTACGATAAAGACACACAAATGTGCCGTCCTGCGTGGGTACCCTTGTCTGTTAAGGGAGATGGAAATTGTGTGAGGTCCGCCAAGCGTTTACGCAAGGGCAATGCTGATTGGTGCTGTGGGCAGGATGAAGTCCCTGGAACTCATGTAAACACAGCCAGGGGTGGGGGCTGGCCTCAGAGCCGGGCTCCTGTGCCTGTGGGCCTCTGTGCAGAAAACTCCTGAGGCCGGCAGGATCACAGGTGAGCCTCAGGGTCCACATTCTGAGGGGAGGACGCAAATGATGAACATCTTCCCGCAAAGAAAAGGTGCCCAATTTACGCTGGAATTTGATTGCTGTGCTAATTTATGCAAGCAATTTTCATGCCTCTCCAATTTCCATCCAACTTTATAAATATACTTCAGTTGGAAGTAGGTGTAATAAGAGTAATTATTTGCTATTTCTTTATTAATTATAATTATATCAATTTGATATTTATGTATCATTATTGTAATTACTAATCACATTAGATAGCTGTTTCGCCACTGCCGTGTTGGAGGGATCAAATGCTGTTCCATTAATACTAATTGGGCTGACTGGTTAATTAATGTGTAGAGTCATTATTTAGTTGTTGTCAATACTAATAATGAAAACAGCCATATATTTTGTTGTTCACATTTAGATCTGTTGGCTAATTTATCACTCCCACTAATACTTAGATTGATTGGTGTTTAGATATTTATATTAACAGTTGAAAGAGAAGTAACGTTTGGGGAGTCTCGTATCTGAGCTGGTTCACACAGCTTAAATCCACGTGTATTAATGTAATGATCTGTAACCTTTGCCCTACACTTGAGGAGACCAAGGCTCTGGATTCGAGGCCCCCCACAGCCCAAGTCCATTGAGGTAGCCTGAGGCTCCCTAAGTTAGGCCATCTGAAGTCAAAGCCCCGTTGTTTCACTCAGCTTTTTCAACACGCTGACCAACACACTTGTCAAGAACTTAGAGGAGAAAGCATTTATTTGGGCTCATGGTTTCAGGGTTCCAGTCCATGGTTCCCTGGCTGCAAGGCAGAATCATCATGGCGGCAGAGCAAGGTGGAGGAAGAAGGGGTGGGGGGAGGGGCGAGGACACACATGGTTCTCAAGGCCACACCACCTGTGGCATACTTAGGCCAGCCATGCCCCGCTTGCCTAGAGTTACCACCCAGTAAATCCATGCAAATGATTTTACCAATGGATTTGTGTACTGACGAGCTTAGCGCCCTGATCCAATTACTTTACCTCTGAACATTTCTGCATTGACAACACTCGAGCTTTTCTGGGAGACATTGCAGATCCAAACCATAATACCTATCTTTGCACATAAACTCCTTCATATATCTTGGCCCGCCGAAGAAGAGTTACTGCCCTGGAGCATCTCGGAGAGTTCCCAACATTGTTGGGTCTTGAGTTTTAGCCTGGACCTTTCTTTAGCCCCATTTCTTTCTTAAAATCCTGACATTCTCATTTACTAAGAAAAAAAAAAAAAAGAGAGAGAGCCAGGCGTGGTGGCGCACGCTTGTAATCCCAGCATTCGAGAGGCTGAGACCGGAGGATCTGGTTTCTAAGCCAGCCTCAGCTACCTAGTGAGGCCCTCTGCAACTTAGTGAGACCCTGTTTCAAAATAAAGAATAAAAAATAGGGCTGGGGGTGTAGCTCAAAGGTAGAATGTCCCTGGGTTCAATCCCCAGTACCGCAAAAGAAAAATAAAGAAAATAAGCTGGGCATGGTGGCACATGGCACACACCTGTCATCCCAGTACTTGGGAGGCTGAGACAGGAGGACTGCAGGTTCCAGCCTAGCCTCAGCAATTTAGCAAGACCCTGTTTCAAAATTGAAAATAGGAAAATAATATTAAAATCCTTGGATTTTTAGATGTGTTTTTGTTATTTTATTTTTGTTAGGGTACGTGGAGGAAAGGGAAGGTGTTTCCTCATGCTTAGAAAACGTAAATGCCTATCAAGTGTCCAAACACACAAAAAGTATATATATATATATATATATATATATATATATATATATATATATATATATATATATGTATATATAGCTAATCTATCACTTTCGTTAAAAATTAGATTAATTAGTTTTTAGATTTTTTATTAGTAATAGAAAGAGAAGTAACATTTGTGAAGTCATCCCTCATCCCATACCTGAGCTGGTTCATACAACTTTAACCCACATGTAATGATATGATATTCAACCTTTGTTCTATACTTGGGGAGCCTAAGGTTCTGAGATTTGAGGTCCATTGCTCAAGTCCACTATATATATATATATATATATATATATATATATATATATATATGTGTGTGTGTGTGTGTGTGTGTGTGTGTGTGTGTGTGTGTGTGTGTATATATATATATATTACAGTTAGTTTTCTTTTATCTGGAAAATTACCAATGAGGTAACTCAAATAGCTGTTCTATTTTGGGGATTGTTGATTTTCAAGAGAAAGGGAACATGAAATGAGAGTATTCCTTAAAGCTAATCAGAAGGCCAGAGAAAGTTCATCCCATCTGGACACTAGTTATTTAGCTTCACCATGAGGCCCCCCCAACCCCCGGGCCGTGGAAGAAGCTCAGGTGCCATAAGTGTCATCTAAGAAAGTTGAGGTTGCATTTGGCTTTTATTATAGGGACATGAGGCAGGCACCACCAAGGCTCATGAGACACTATGTGTAAAAGACCTGGCAGAATGTAGGTGCTTTAAAATGAAGTTCTTTCCTTTTCTGTCGAGGGAATGGTCCTCCCAGGACACCAGCCCTCCCCATGCTGGCCAGAGGCTAAGGCACAAGCAAAGCGAGCTTCCCTCAGAGCTGAAGTTCCAGCTGCACGAGCTGTCCTGTGACAGGACGGGGCTGCAAGGCTCCTGCTCTGTGCAGAGGTTTTGCTCTCCCTGTTACTCTGTGGCTGACGGAAGGCAGCAGGAGGCCTTCGGAGCAGGTCCACGGGCAGCCTGGCTGAAGCCCCATCCTGATGGCTCTTTCCTCCTCCTCTCTCCACTTTCCATCTGGCACCGCAGAGATGCTCCTCGTCAACTGGAAAGGAGGCTGGAGGTGAATCGCCTGCGTTTCCGCATCATGCCACCTGGAAGCTGTTTCCAGGCTTCCTGACAGCTGCTTCCAGTTTTTTTTTTTTTTTTTTTTTTTTCTTCCCCTCTCTCTCTAAATGCTGAATGCAGTTGTTAGGCTAATTACTGTGTAGGATTTTGATCTTGTTCCTGTGCTTACCGCATGGAGCAAACAGACCTTTGTTAAACCCCTACTGTGTGCCTTGCCTGGAACCAGGTGGTAGGGATACAAGAGATCTTCAAATCTGCACTTAAAGCCCCAAGTTCTAGTCCCACTTACTATGCAGAGAATCTTTTAGGGGATCATGCTGATGTCATTCAAAGAGGGAATGGGGCTGTCTAGGGTGGTGAGACTGCATCTCCAGGGGAGATTGGAGACACTTCTCAAAGCTGCAGCTTGGGGAGAGTGACAGTGGGCTCTGCCCATTGCTGTTTAATGTCCCCCCAGGTTCCACTTCCTCTTCTCTAGAAAGGGATGAGAGGTGCTGTCTCATATGACCAGTGCTGGGCTAACGTGGGATACAGGATATACAACCCAGCAGAGTAAACACCTCCTGGAGCATGGCTCCTGCTATGTTTTCACTCTCTCCCCCTCGGTTGCGTTTCTTCCTGAAGTATCATTCATGCAGCCCTGGGGGAAGTGCTAGGAGTGGGGTGGTGCTTTATGGAGCTGGCCTTGATGGTTACTTCCCTAACCTGGAGGTGCATCTGAATCACATGCTGTTTTGAGTCTCCTATCTCTGGTACCCATCCCAGACCCGCACAAGAAGCCTGTGCTCTCAGGTGATTCTGCAATAGCCAGACCATGCGGGAGGCACCTAGCTCTTCCACCTGGAGAGGGTGGCCATGTGACCTCCAGTGGGGTGCTGACCTCTCTGTGCCTGTTTCCTCCATTGTCCACCAAGGAGGTTTAGTTTCCACTGGATGATCACTAAAGGTCAGTCACCCCTAATGTGCTGTAACTGCAAAAGCACAAGGATATTTGTAAGAGGTGAAGGAGGAAGGGAGGGGTGGAGTAATGGCTGGTCAGAAGGCTGACTTCCTGGGGTAACCATTTTGAAAAGCACAAAACATTAATGCACCAATAAAAGCACATTAAAAAAATATATATTTCAGGGTCCAACAATGCCATTAGAACTCTAAGGAGGGAAGGAAGTGAGGTGTACCCAAGGTGCTAACAAAGAGTGCGTCACGCTGGGGAAGGGCCCTTGGATACACTGTGCAGGCTGGGCTTGCTGTGAGACCTACAGGAAAGTAGCAGTAGGTTCCGGAACATGCAGGTGTCCCCCACTGTTACTGAGAGGGCACTTGCTTTGCAGAGGTGAGCTCTGTTCTGGGCAGAGCCAGAGCACCACACAGGTGGAGTCAATTGGGGCTCACAATGGGGTGAGGCTGGGAGCTTCTTTAGTGGCTTCTTCTCCTAGCTCTCATCCCTTAGAGAGGACCCCAGATTGGTCCCTGCCCAGGCACCGTCCAGACCTGTGTGTGCTCTCCAGCTGCAGCTCAGAGCAGATGTCTCTAATAAGAGGCAGGTGAAACCCAAAGACAGGCCAGGTCTAAGTGAGCCGCAGAGAAAACGAAGTCCAGGTTTCACCAGCAAGCACTATTTAGTAAATGTTGCCTGTCAGTGTCGGATGTCTATTTTTTTAACTCACATGTGCCCCCCAGAGGAAGGAAAGGGAACTGTTGGTGGATGACGCAAGCGCTGCCATTCTTTAGTGTTTATCGCCCTCTGGTGGCCACGTGCTACCTTGCACTTTGCTCCCAGCTCTGTTCCAGTCATGTGATGTGATTTCTTCCAGAATTTTCTCTGGGTAAAAAAAAAAAAAAGTCTCTGTGCCCTGTCCTGAATTGGCCAGTGAGGGAGATGCAGAGAGAACAAGATGATCTCTATGTCCTATAGGCAGTTACACTGGCCATGAACAAATTAATTCCACCTGGGGAACTGGAGACCATTTCAAGAAGGTGGAGACATTATAGAAGGGACTTCTGGGGAGACGGGACACACCCGGAGGGGCCCAGGGCAGCCTCGTGAAGTGCCTGCAACTCCCAGAAGTTGTGTGCGCAGAGACGGGAATTGTGGAGGTGAAGGGGAGGGGGAGGCTGTGAAAAGCCCTGGAAGAATCTGGAGTGTTGGTGAGGAAAATCAGGACATCACATGAGAACACCGGGGTCACTGCATTTCTCAGCTGATGTAACTGGATGTTCTCACACAAGGAGTCACTGAGGGGGCTGCTGTCAGGGGCCTATACATGTGCAGAACATGAAGTTCTCACCCTCTCCTGGGGCCCCACAGATCTGTGTTGACACTCATCCCCTGGCTGTGTGCTGCCTCTGTCTCCTCTAGAGGGCAAGCCGCTTGTTTAAAACATGTGACAAACACGCATCTTCTTGGGCCCCCTCCATCTCTCCAAGACCTTCCCAGTAAAACCTCATTTCTTCACCCTGACTCCCCAGACCTCGCTTACAGCTTGTTCCCACATGGAGCTGTTGCTCAGAACAAGATACTGTTAACGTCACTGGCCTTATTTATACACCTGGTTCCACCTGCCCTTATCTGCCTGGCCTGTTGGCGATTTCTTCTGCTCTCTCCTTGGGACGTGGGATCCTCTTCTAGCCCCTTGCTTTCCTCTCTGGGTGCATGGGGGACTCCCCATTCTGCATGCATGGGATGATGGGAGACTTACTCTTTTATCTCACCATCTACACATGTCTACACGTTTTTTTTTTTTTTTTTTTTTCTCATCCCTACCTTCACTCTCAATGGAGACAGGAACTGTCTGCAGAAACCTGCTGCTGTTCTGGCTGTTGGAGGAGCCCTGGAGCATGAGCTTGGGGAATGGACAAGTGCAGTAATGCACGGAGCCAAACCTTGAGGGCCTGGGAGGCGGCTCTCCATGCAGTCCTGAGGAGAGCTCTTATAAGTTCAGATGCATGGCTCTCCCCTGGCCTACCATAGCAGGACTGGCATACCAGACCCATGCTCTTCACCCAGGTGATTCCAAAGCTGAAGTCAGCTCTGCTCCCTGACTAGTGATTGGGAATGTTCTGGAAGATCTTCCTGAGCGGGTTAACCCACCATGTGCATGTGTGTATGCCTGCACATACATGTGTATCCACATGTTCAAATATGTTAAAGATACACCAGTATAGACAATCTGAAGGTGTCAATGCCCATCACCCAACAAGACACTTTTTAGCATTTTGCAAATGTTCCTTCAGCTCCCTTCTTTCTGCTTTTGTTCCTTTGTGTTTGAAATGAGGCATTTCAAATAAAGCGAACGCCCCTCCCTTCTCCTCTCAAACGCCAGCCATCCTCAGGAGGCTGCTGTCTGCACTTTTGTAACTGCTCTCTCTTTACAGGGCCCTCCTGGACCCCCTGGTGTCCCGGGCCCCCCTGGACCAGGAGGCCCCCCGGTAAGGCTGGCTTGGATTTCTCTCTTCCTTGGGTACTCAGGTGGTGGCTTCATGGCCTGTGGGAACCAGGGATCTCTTCCTGCATAGACACTTGTTTTTCCTCTGCCTAAGTCAAATACCGAGGTCCATACAGGATCTCTGTCATGCAGACACCCCAAGCCTCTGGGGTCTCGGGCCCCGGAGCCCCTTTGATTATAAGCAACACACAAGCCAATGTAGCACTTTGCTTGGCGGCTTCTAGAGACCAGGTATAAGACGCATGTTGGGTGCTATTGGCCCTTCGGGGGTCTTTAGTAGTTTGTGGTTTGGCTTTGAGGCAAAACAGAGGACCGGGGTAAGCATTTGTCAACATTGTCCCTTCCATCTTTCAGAGAGCACCTGGGAGACTGTCCCCAAAGTAGGCTCTGGATGGGATAGATCCAGGAATGGCCCGAGGGGGCTGTCCACCCATCCCACCAGGTGGCTTAGGCTGCAGACCAGACAAGCTCTGGATCTGCCAACTTTGGCGATGAGTCTATTCTGTCTTTCTCTGTGGGTGAATGGCACAGAGGATGGCAGCTCTCCCTGCGGTGCTCTTGACAGAGCCAGAGGCCTGCGCCTGGGCCAGAGATGGAGCCGGACAAGAATCTTATCCTCAAGCTGTGTAACCAACAGCTTCTTTGCGGTCTCTTTTCAGGGTTTACCTGGAGAGATTGGCTTCCCGGGCAAACCAGGGCCTCCAGGGCACGCAGTGAGTATCCTGGGGTGTTTTCCTGAACACCCCTCCCTCGTCCCTCTGCTCCCTGTCAGAGGTGGTCAGGCCCTTGCAGCTGGCCCAGGCTCCCTTGCAGAGCTGATGACTCCCCATGCACCACTGTCCCTCGTGGCACACCCTGGCCAACACAGCCTGGTCCCCCCTCCACGGATTCTTCCATATGCTTCCTCTCCTGGGACTGCCCCTGTGTGCCCGGGACCAGGATGTAGACACATCCAACAGGCCTTTTCTTTTGAAAGCATGGCCACTTGTCCTCAGAGGGGCAGACACTCAGAGGACAGGAGAAGCAATAGCCATGAAGATGTGAGAGGGAGTGCAGGCGTGGCTAAGTGTTCCTGTCACGATCCTGTCATGTCCGTTATTATCCTGACCATGCACCTGCAAGCAGAAAAGACACTGGGGATCTCTGAGCCCCCTGGTTGCTCTTAAGTCCTGTGGGTGGAATTCAGCCAGCCTGCCGGTCACATAGGAGCCATGCCATTAAAGGTAGACATGTTATTTAAAAGGCATTTGTAGTTTTATCTAGATGGGGCTTTAGTCACTGGAGGTGTGAGGCTTGGTCCCTGGCTTTGGTATCTGCTCTTGGACAAGGTCACACTTCTATTGACCTCAGTGACTCTAACCCCTGAACAAGCCCCTCCTCCCACCCTTCCCAAGGCCTTGACTCCCGGGACACCTGTTCTGTGGCGGTGGGCCTCGCCTTTCAGTAGCCATCACTCTAGGCTGGAGATACAGGAAACAATAGTCTTACATTGGGTGACAGCAGGTTGTCTGGCACGCACAACATTCTGGGTTCAATCCCCAGTACCTAAAATGAGTTAATTATTATAAAAATAATAACAATTATAACATTAATTAACTCATTTTAGGTACTGGGGATTGAACCCAGAATGTTGTGCGTGCCAGACAAGTGGCTACCACTGAGCTATATCCTCAGCCTTTTTTTTCTTAAAAAAACAAACTTTGTTTTAAGAATCTTGCTAAATTGCCCAGGCTGTCTTCAAATTTGTGATCCACCTGCCTTAGCTGCCCGAGGAGCTGTATTATAGGCGTGCATCCCCAAGCCTGGTGTACATTAACTACTAAATAGCATTTATAGCTATCAAAATAATATCTTGTAGCTGGGCTTGGTGACACATGCTTGTAATCCCAGTACTTGGGAGGCTGAGACAGGGGGATCACAGGTTTGTGGTCAACTTCAGATAATTAGTGAGGTCCTCTGCAACTTAGTGAGACCCTGTTTCAAGATAAAGAATAAAATAGGGCTGAGGGTGCAGCTCAGAGGTAGAATGCCTCTGGGTTCAATTCCCAGTACCACACACACACACACACAAAAAAAAAAAATTAAAAAAAACACTATCTTGTGAAATATTCTGTTGATGGAAATCATATCCTTATCATAGAGAAGAGAGTGTGCCCCTGATACATCATTTAAGGCAGGAGAAAAAAAGAAGAAGATAAAGTATCTTGGGGATAGGGGAAAGAACCTGGAGGTAGAGTCCGGAGACCCTGTGGGTCCCCATTTCTAGCTCTATGACCTTGAGAGGGGTCACTCAACAACTGGAGTCTTTGTCTCCTCACCTGCGGACAGCTGCAATAAAACCTGGCCTGCTACTTTGTAAGGATGGGGTAAAGGAAGCACCTTTAATTTAGAAAGCACAGCCTGGAGCTCCTTAGCCTTGTCATCAGACATAAAAGGTTGTACTGCCACACCATGCCAGGAGATTGAATATTTGCATGTTGGAAGGAAAAGCGGGAAGGAAAGGCCCTAAGGGGAGTGGAGGAACAGGATGGCCTGAAAATATGGATAGAAGAACAGCAGCAGAGTAGACAGTGCGGTTCCCAGGGGCTCTTAAAACTCAGAGTAGGACCGGAACCATGGTTGAGCAGGCTGTTCTTCCCTGCGTCCCACCTCACAGTCTGGGGAGCCGGCACTGGGACGTAGACCAGAGGGCTGTATTTGTTTCAGTTGCATTATAGTGTGTAAGGAAAATCTGACAGAGCAGCGACTAGTCACTCTAGGGAGAAAATGCAGCTGAAGGAGGAAGACAGCCTGTGGGCCCCTGTCTCTGGCTGCAAAGTCAGCTTCTGCCTTAATACAACATAACCCAATGTTCCCTTAAATATATCTTTTATTTTAATTCCATTTCTCTCTTCTTTTTGCCCAGGGGCCAACTGGGAGGGACGGGCCAAATGGACCACCAGGCTTGCCAGGGTCCAAGGTGGGTGTTCACTGATTGGCATACATTTGGGACCCAAACCCACAGGAGCAAAAGGGATTCTCGGTTGTTGGTGCATTCTAACATCAGTGTCTCACCTGGGCTATGTTTGGATTTACAAAGTCAGATTGGGGAGTTCTTTGTTTCTACTTAGAAAACTGTGGACAAATTTGGAAGACATGGGCTTTAAAATCAATCTGGTATAAATATGTGTTTTATTTGCAAGGAGGAAAACCTTTCAGATAACCTTAAGAACATAAGAAACTTTGATTTAAAAAAAAAAACATTCCAGTGAGGCTCATTACAGCAAGATGATTAAGATAAGAGTCAGAAGTTAAATATCAGGAAGTGGGGAAGCAAATCCACAGTTTAAATACCTCAAATGAATAATTAATCATGATGCAACCAATATTTTTAACAAGTGAACTTTATTCTCTCAAGAAAACATGAGTAGGGTCAAGTATCTCTGTCAGGAGCCCAGGGAAGGCAACTATTAAAGATAACCTTTGAATATCATGGGGAAATTCATTGCCTTTTCAATAAACAGGAACTCAACTTTCTCACTACAAAATACAGAACAAGTGTGGATTTAACTTCATCATAGGAGCACTGTACATAAACATTGTCCATTCTTATCCTTAATCTTTCAAAGGATAATGACGGAACCAAGTACTCTGCATTCGCCAAAAAATTTGTGCATTTGTGCCTTACTCAAAATTGCTCACTAAGAACAGAGTGCCCCGTTTCGACTCAGTTACAGATTATTTAAAATCACAATTAGCACTATGGAATATGGGAGATATATATATGTGTGTGTGTGTGTGTGCACGCTGATGTAGCTGATCACCATGGTTAGGCATGAACCACATAGAACTAGAGACCTTGGAACCACCCAAGTACGAGCGGCCCTCTTCCTCACCCATCTGCAACTAGTTCTAGGTGTGTTTGTCCCCAGATGAGCCCTTCTCCTGCTAACTTTCCTTCCTATTCCTTGCAGGGAGAACCAGGGAACAGAGGGGAAGATGGCCTACCGGGGAAGCCAGGACCTCGGGTATGATGTCGCCTCCTTCCCTGTTACGCTTGTTGCTTTAAATGGGATACTTTAGGCTGTGCATTAATCTTAACCTATCAATCACAGAGTGTATCAGAAAACAGATGATTGAAAAGGGGAACGGATTGCAAAACTCTGGGATATGGACACAATGGAATTTTCCTCAGCCATAAAGAACAATATCATATCATTTGCAGAGAAATGGATGAAATTGGAAAGCATTATGCTAAGTGAGATTAGTCAGTCACAAAAAGTAAAATATCGGATGCTCTCCTTAATATATGGAAGATAGGTAGAAAGTGGGACATAAGAGGGACTCCAGATAAAGGAGGAGAATCCTTAGATGAGCAAAGAAGTTGACTTAACTGAAGGTGATGGGGTGAGGGAACACCCTAATGCACATGATGGACTTTCACAAATATATCAAAGTCAATCACTAATCTGAACTTGAGAAGAAGGGAGGGTGAGGGAGTGGGGCGGGAATTGGGGAAGGGTTAGATGAGAGATGTGTGCATGTATGCCTTTACCAGCTTGTGCCTCACAAAGATGTATGATTACAATGCACTAATAAGAAAGAAAAGGGGCTATTGAAACATGTGTGGCACTAGAAATGGCAACAGCTCCTGAGGCCAGAGAGAGCAGAGCCAGCACCTCCTCCACCTGACGGGGAGAGAACAAGGGGCACAGGTGCCGTTCTTCCTTTTTCCTCTCCCTTTCTCTGTCCTTTTCTTTCCTTCTCTTTCTCCCTGAGTTTTGCTTTCCCTCTGATGATCTCTAGTGGTTGTACCTTGTAGAAAGCATGAAGGCAAAGAATCCTGGCTGAGGCAGCCTGGGGGCTCGGCCTCCTCGAACTTCCAGTGGGCAAAGAAATGGATGGGGGTGGGGGGAAACACCTGCTGGGAGTGCTACTCTAATGACCTGCCTTTGGTCCCTCCAGGACTACTCTGCTCACTTTCCTGATGGGCAGCAGGGTCTCTCTCAGCTCAGCATCTCAACTCTGGCCTGAGCTCAGAATGCAATGAGGACGCAAGAGAAGGCTGGACCGTGTGTGTGTGTGTGTGTGTGTGTGTGTGTGTGTGTGTGTGTGTGT